>VUYV01000415.1:115565-207852 GCA_008711295.1 Anarhynchus alexandrinus | reverse complement strand
CACCGGAGCGCCCGGCACCGCCCGCCGCCCCCTCTTGCTCCGGTCCCCTCCGCCCGCCTCCCTCCGGCAACCCCGGGGCCGCCGCCGCCGCCCCTTGTTCCCCGGCCCGGGACCCGCCTCCCCCCGCTCCCCTCCGGCCCCCCCCAGCTCCCGCCCTGGGGCCACATCCTGCACCCACCCTGCCTCCAGCCAACCTCCTGCCCCCCCCACGACCCTCCTTCCAGGGCCATGGGTGCTGCCTGCCGCAGCCCAGGAGAGGCCCCAGGAAAACCTGGGGTGCCCAGGGAAGCCTGGGCTGGCAAGGGTCCTGCCCAATGGCTGCCCACCAGGAGGGACCGGGACCCCCTCCTCGCTGGGACCTTGCTGGTGGAGCAGGTAAGGGAACCCCCTGCACCTCTGCGTGACCCAGCCGTGCCAGTCTGCCGGGTCCTGGGGAGCTCCAGCTCGGCAGGGCACTGGTAGAGCTGGGGGCTTGTGTGCAGATAAACCAGGCCAGTGAAGGCAAAAGGTTTCCCTTATCCTGGTGGACATCCCTTCCTCCCTGCAAATGCTCTTCTGCCAGCCCGAGCAGCTTACTGCGTCTAACTCTGAGCCTGTTCCTAATTGATTTAGATCTTAGCTACACAGGGAAGGTTTTCCAGTATATTTCCACTCTGACTTTGAAGTGCTCGGTGTAAATATATGTATTTTGGAAGACTGGGAGGCATTCAGATCTCTGGAGATGGGCTAAGAGCAAAACCAGGCATAGGCCTGAGTGAGAGGATAAGTGCCAGGCACAGTCACTGAGTGCCAGGAGAAGTGCAGCCCACCTCACCTCCAGCTGCTGACAGGGTGGCTGTAAGTCCCCTGTTGTATCTGATGCCCTGGGGCATCTTGGGCGGCACCCGGAACATACAAATCCTGCCTGTAGCATCCATGGCAAATGGAGACACTGAACCAGCATCCAGGCTCAGCTCACGTGTCTCACGGTGAGCGCGAGGTGGTTTATGCAGGCAGGTGGAGGGCCTGTGTGAAGGGAGCAGAGCTCTGGGTTAGAGGGGTGCAACAAGTCAAAGAGTTTGGCTGTGGGATCATTCTCCTAGTCCTGGAAAAAGCGGCGATCTCAGAAGGGCTGAAAGAGTGGGGAAGCAAAGCGGCCAAAGCAACCTGTCTCCAAAAATGGAAGGAGACAGTGCAGCTCAAGCTGACCTCGTGCCACTGTGAGGCATGAGGGGGGGAAGCCAATGCAGAAACAAAACCTACATCTTTGCTGCTGGACACAGAAGCACCAGCTCTCACTCAGTATCAGGACAGTCTCTGGTAGGCTGTAGGGAGGACCAAAGGGTCTCTGCCCATGGAGGCACCCAGGGGGTGACCACAGAGGTACCCATGTGACAGAGAGGTTCTGGAGGCAGATACCAAGCAGTGGGGCTAAAGACAAGATGATTCATCCCTGGGCTGGAATCATAAAACTCCCGAGTCTTCACTAGAGGCTAGGACAGGAGGTGACAACATTCGCGTGGGAAGCAGTAAAGAGCTGCTTTAACGAGGCACATAAAAATAAGCAACCAGAGCAAGAGCAGATACGTGCTTCTCTAAAACATGATGCTGGAACCAGGGTGCCGGAGTTCACATGTGGATGCAGCTGTGATCAGAGACAAAATGGAAGGAAACCAAAGAGGGTACAGCTATCTGTCCCAGGCAGATAGCGGTTCCCTGGATGCTGCTGGCTCCAGACCTGGGAGGAAAAGCATCTTCAGCTTAGCCCTGTGCTGCCTGGGACACCTGCACCCCATAATTACCACTCAGGTGCCCCTCTAGGGCAGTGACCACAACGCACTCAAAGGCTGTTGGGAGAGAGCCAGAGGAATCCATCAGTCATGTTCAACATCCTCAAAGGGGAACTGTGGGAAGTGGAGGAAGTTTGTCAGCAAGTAACGGCAAGCAGCGGCTGTGATGGGGAGAGGCTGGCAGTGGCCTGGGGACCATGCTGAGAGCTCCAAAACAGTCTTGTGGCTCCCAGACCCTGGCCAGAGCAGAGGGTGAGAGGTGGCTGGAACTGATGGGCATCCTTCAAGAAAGTAATTTAAAAAAACAATCTGGGAGCAGCTCCTGACTGAAGGATCATAGAATCATAGAATCATAGAATGGTTTAGGTTGGAAAGGACCTTGAAGATCATCGAGTTCCAACCCCCCTGCCATAGGCAGGGACACCTCCCACTAGACCAGGTTGCCCAAGGCCACGTCCAGCCTGGCCTTGAACACCTCCAGGGATGGGGACTCAACAACCTCTCTGGGCAACCTGTTCCAGTGCCTTACCACCCTCAAAGTGAAAAACTTCTTCCTAATGTTCAATCTAAACCTGCCCTCTTCCAGTTTGAAGCCATTCCCCCTTGTCCTGTCACTACATGCCCTAGTAAAAAGTCCTTCCCCAGCTCTCCTGTAGGCCCCCTTTAGGTACTGAAAGGCCGCAATAAGATCTCCCCGGAGCCTTCTCTTCTCCAGGCTGAACAGCCCCAACTCCTTCAGCCTCTCCTCATAGGAGAGGTGCTCCAGCCCTCGGATCATCCTCGTGGCCCTCCTCTGGACACGCTCCAACAGGTCCATGTCCTTCTTATGTTGGGGACTCCAGAGCTGGACGCAGTACTCCAGGTGGGGTCTCACGAGAGTGGAGTAGAGGGGCAGAATCACCTCCCTCGCCCTGCTGGCCACACTTCTTTTGATGCAGCCCAGGATGCGGTTGGCCTTCTGGGCTGCGATCGCACATTGCTGGCTCATGTTGAGCTTCTCGTCGATCAGCACACCCAGGTCCTTCGCCTCAGTGCTGCTCTCCAGCCATTCCCCGCCCAGCCTGTAATTGTGCTTGGGATTGCCCCGACCTAGATGTAAGACCTTGCATTTGGCCTTATTGAACTGCATGAGGTTGGCTTGGGCCCACCTCTCCAGCCTGTCCAGGTCCCTCTGGATGGCATCCCTCCCTTCCAGCGTGTCTACCTCACCAAACAGCTTGGTATCATCGGCAAACTTGCTGAGGGTGCTCTCGACCCCACTGTCCATATCTCCTACAAAGATGTTGAACAGTACAGGTCCCAGCACCGACCCCTGAGGAACGCCACTTGTCACTGGTCTCCACTTGGACATCGAGCCGTTGACCGCAACTCTTTGAGTGCGACCGTCCAGCCAGTTCTTTATCCATCGAATGGTCCATTTGTCAAATCCATGTCTCTCCAATTTAGAGACCAGGATATCGTGTGGGACAGTGTCAAATGCCTTGCACAAGTCCAGGTAGATGACATCAGTCGATCTTCCTTTGTCCACCGCCGTTATGACCCCTTCGTAGAAGGCCACCAAATTAGTCAGGCGACTAATTAGTCAGGCGAAGGATCACAGGGTGATGAAGTGTACTCTGACATCACAAAAACGCTCAGTGTGTGCAACGAGCTGGAAGGTGACATCAGAGTGGAGAAGCAAGAAATTGGGTACGCCAAGTAGGAAAACAAAGGAATGAACATACAGAGTCAATCCAGGTAACCATTTGTCAAAATACAGAATGGAGGGGATGGAGCTAAGCAATGGTGACAATGTCCTTTGGGGTATGGGCTGGGCCTCTGAGAAAATGGTGTCTGTTTGAAAAACCTTAATTTCAAACACAGCCACATGCGGCTGCATGCACCTGGCAGGACAGAGAGTGGGTGCTGCTACTTCTGCTGGCAGCAACTTGGAGGAGGCGTGAAAGGACCGCATCATGGAAAACAGCATGATAAGGGGCACTTGGGGCAAAACTGTCGAAACACACATGCTGGACCACCTCCACTCACCCAGAGGGGAAGGCAGTAGCCGGTAACGCATGCGGTCCTGGTGTGAAATTTTGAAAACTGAGGTTTGTGGCACTGAGTCTGGAGCACATAAATCCTGGAGGTCCTGCAGGGCAGGGAGCCACCCCAGCCCTTCTCAAGGTGAGGTACCCGAGTGGCGGAGCAGGGACCAACAGCCCAAGCACCGGTGATGTGGCACTGTCCCCGGAGGCTGGGCTGGATGAGGGGACAGCCCTCGGAACGGCTGTCTGTGCTACAGCCACTGGGGGTCAGTGCAGACCTACGCAGCCTGCTGAGGACAAAGCCAACCCAGATTCCTTGTCATCCGCCTGTCCCACTCAAGCCCCGGGGCCAGAGTCGTCCCCCCCGAACATCCCCTATATACCCTCCAGCCCCAGCCGGGGTCAGAGCACCCCCAGCCCCGTGGGGTGAGCTCCTCTCAGCTCCGCATGGCCTAAGACACAGCCAAAAGTGCCTGCGCTGGGCCTGGCACCCAAGAACATCACCCTTTCCCACCTCTCTGGGCTGGGGCTGCTGGTGACAGGGGCCTGAAGGCTGTGGTCACAAGGGAGAAAACATGGCTATGTGCCACAAAAGGTGCTCTTACGGCTAAAACCAGGGTGGTTTGAGAGGGATATCTGTATTGACAGGAAATGCTCTACTCCTGAGCAGCTGCCATGTCTTGCTGCACCCCAACATTGTCTGGGCTGCAAAGGTTGAGGTGACACACAGCTCTTCTAGGAACAACGTGGCTGAGAAAAGTGCTGCCCCAAAGGGATGAGGTGCCCTGCATGGGCTTGACCAACGTACAGGGGCACACTGTCACACCTTGTCTGCCAAGGACAAAGATGCTGGCTGCCATGAGGTCTCTAAACAGTGATACATATCAAAAAAAGGGTTTTTCTGGAGGTACATTTCAAACTGGTTGCCCGGACGCTAAGGAGCAAGGTTCCCTTGGGCACATTCCCTGATGTGCTCAACAATCATATCCATAATGAAGCAAGTCTCAGCTGGTGCTTGGCATACAAAAAGGTCTCGGCTTAAGAGGAGGTAGGGAAGCAGCTGAACGAGATGACGACTCTACCAGGCTCTGTCTAAGCCGAAAGATAAACAGGCTTTGGTATTTATAATGAAAAACACAGGAAAATTTTGACCTCAAAGACAGGGAAAAGCCACTGTGTATGGAAGAACATAGTTCTGGGTAGTTCATGTTGTAGGCACAAAGTCAATATAACATGAAGGTAGGAAAAAACGAAGAGCGGGCTGCATATCCAACCCTCCAAATAAACAAGACACATTGAAACAGACTAAGAACAAATGCATAAATTCCTCTGTAGACAAGCCAGAAGGCCGAAACTGACAAGTAAGCTGCACTAAGGATAGAGGTGCTCGAAGGGAACAGGCTGCAGGGAGAGAGCGGGAGAAATCCACCTCAAGCACATTGAATATCCCTCCAGGGGAAATGCAGGAAAAGGAGGAAGCTCGTCAGCAAGAAACTGCAAGTGGTGGCTCTGATGGGAAAAGGCCGTTTGTGACCTGGGGACCACGCTGAGAGCTTCAACAGCTCTGAGAAAGCACCACAGATCATAGAGCGTGCCACAGCCACAGAGCAGAGTAGAGTTGGCTGGAAGTGATGGGCATCCTTCAGGAAGTAAGGGGAGAAGCAGCCCTCCCCAGGCCAGAGAGGTGGCCCAGGGGAGCTGCAGGGCTGCCAGCCCTTGGGGGCTGCCTGGAAGGCTGTGTTCAGGGACTGTCCCTTCACCAGGCTGCCTTGGGTTGAGCAGAGAAGTGCCTCCGGCCTCCTGGAAGTGAGAGGGCATCCCCGAAATCCTGGAGCACTCAATGCTATTAAAGTACCACACAAATAGTTGGGAATAGTGACTAAGACTGGAAGGTAAATGGACAAAAGCAAACAGCTGGGAAGGCACTGCAGCGGGTTTTCTAGGGACAAATCAAGCCCCTGTATCTAGCAGGGTCCTCTGGAGCCATCAAGTGCTTTTAGGGAAAGGTACCCAGCTGAGATCAAACCAGAACGAGTGGAAATGCTGAGATAAGGCCAGGCCAACGTAACCGTCACATGACTTTCTCCCGCTGCAAAACAAGGTTTTCAAATTCATCTGCAGAATACTATGAAAATGCAGCTCATCCTTGATCCAGTTGGACTTCCACAAAAGCCTCTGCTAAGATCCCTTAGCAAATGCTCTTAGAGAACCAAGGCTGTCACGGATGAAAAGAAAGGTCCTCTCAAACATTAATGCCTTGCTTCAAGGAAGGAAAATGCATCGAAGCGGCAAACAAGCTGTTTTGTGAACAAGACAGGAGGTCTGGGCAACTCGGGGCTGGAATCAGTGCTGTTTATCAGATGCAGGAATGGGCTAGGAAAGGGGGCAAGGAGCAAGGTGGAAAAGTTTGATGATGGTTCAGACTATTCACCTAGTCAAACTGAAAGCTCATGTGAATACCTGTGTGTTACCGAGAGACCTGAAGATCAACAGCAGATGAAATGTAGAACTGACAATTGCAAGTAAAAAGAAGTCTAAGGGACAGGCTATAAATTAGACATCAGTATTCAGGAAAGTGACCCTGAAACGCTTACTGATAACGTTCTGAAAACACCAGTGCTGTGCTCAAGATCCACAGTAGAAACTGTGGATATTTTATAATGCTTTGCAAGTTCATGCTGCTTCCGCTTCTTGAATCCTAATCCCTCCACTGGCATTGGCTGCATTTTACATTCTGCCTGGAATAACACTGCATCATTGGAAAACTCTGCCACTGCTAAGTATATCGAACAACACAGGTCCCTGCAGAACCGGGGGGCTTCTCTTTACTTTGTGGTTTGACCACTACTGACTCAGCCACTTCTTTCATGTAGTTTTAAGCGAGGAACACTGCAGCTCCTGGTTCATCTCTGCCTCCTTTTGGAATCCCTCAAACAGCATCACGCTGCTCTGCTGTTCCATTTTTCCAGGGCTAGTGCCATTTCAGACAGATCCTCTGCTTAAGGCCCTGCTAAAGGCGAGGGCCAGTAGGGGATCCTTCCCGCTCTCTGCTGGAAGAGCACAACAGCAATGCATTCATTCAGCTACTGTGCCACAGGCTTGCCCTAAGCTCTGCCCTTGCATGCCATGCTGGCCCTACAGATGCTCTGGTGGGTCCTTGTTCACAGGGGTTTTTGAGGAAAGAGTTAGTTTTAGCTTTCAGCTTCCTTTGGCATGGCTTGTCTTGCCTTTAGGTTCAACCTGCCAGACCCGTGCGTCTTTATTTCCCCTGTTCCGGCCCGGCTCTGGCACTCTGAAGGTTGTTTCCTCCTCGCGTCCACCCACCGTGCTGCTCACCTGCTCCTGCTTCCAGCCACCCCTTCAACTCCATCCCAGCAGGGCCCTGACACCCACCCCCGCCCCTGCCCCGCTCCCCACAGCGGCCGACAGCTCGCCATCGCCCCGGGGGCTCTGGCAGACCTCTCCTCGACACCCCCTTCACCCACCGCCGGGCCCTGCACCGACCCCTCGGGCACCCCCCTCAGCCGCCACCCGGGAGGCAAGGGGGCGGTAGCGCGGCCCGGCCCCGCCGCTCGACTCCCCGCTGCCATGGCAACCCCGCCAGCAGGCCGCAGCCTGACTGACTGGCGGGCGGACGGCCGGGCGCGCGCCCGACCGCGCCTCTCAGCGAGCTCGCGCGGGCCCAGCCTGCTGCGCTTTAAAGGGATCGCCACCACGCCCCCACCCCTCCCGCAGCCGGGGCAGCGACGCTGTTCCCATTGGCTGGCCCCTCCCCGGCGGCCGCGTCCTTTTCCCTCTTCGATTGGCTGCCGGTCTCCCCGGCCACCTCCCTCTCGGTTCCGATTGGCTCCTTGCCCTAGTCGCCGTCCTCGCCCTTTCCCCGCTCCGATTGGCTCGTCTCCCGCCGCAGGCCGCGCCCTAGCAGCCCTCCGATTGGTCACGGGCCTCCCCCCCTCCCCGCCGCCGCGCCCTGCCACGCTCCGGTTGGCGGCCGCGGGGCGCCCGGNGACGGCGGCGGCGGCGGCGATGGCGGTGGCCGGTCCCGGGCCGGTCCCGGTGCCTATGAACCTCTTCGCGACGTGGGAGATCGACCGTTCGGCGCCGAGCTGCGTGCCCAGGTGAGTCGAGCCGCCCGGGGCCTCGCCGCTCCCCTGGGGGGGGGGGCTTGGTGAGCCTGGGGCCGGTCGGGGCCGGGGCTGGCACGGGCTGGGGGGGAGGCGGTCCCCGGCCGGCCCCCCAGCGCCTCCGGGATCGGCGGCCCCTGCAGCATCCCTGCCCCGCCGAGCCGAGCCGGGCTTGGGGCCGCGCCCCCTCGGCGACGGCTGGGCCTTGCCCAAGCCGGAGGCTGGATGCGCGACGAACGGCTACCCTGCCCGCCGTTCCCCCACCGTGCCGCCCGGTGTGCTTCCAGTGGGAGCAGCGGCGGCACCGGGGACCGGCGGGGCTGGGTGTGCCAGCACCGGACCACGGCTGCGTTGACTCCATGTTGTGGCCTCTGGCTAGTGTCTGCCGTGATGGCCAGGGAAGATCTCAGAGCGGGGTATATCGTTGCGGCCATGCTGCTTCTGAAAGCTGCCTCGTCGCCCCTGAAGTGAATGATGGCCTCACAACTGGTCCCCTGAAGCCAGGTAGTGGCCACCTGGCATCCATGGGCCTGTGGGGTTACCTGTGTCACCTGCACTCCAGACCATTGGTAACAGCAAAAAGGATTCACTGTGCTGCCAGCTGAACTCACAGTTGTATGTCTGGCAGAGCTGGAAGACAAGCTGAATGGTGTAAATTTCGTTGCTGACTGTATGGTTAAGGGTATGTCCAGGTTAGATGTGCTTACGGGAAGAATGCAAAGACCTGTCTTGCAGGTGTTGGATGGTGTTGGATGTGTTAAAGAGTTAGGTGTCTTTTGGCCCGCTCATCAGACATTGATCAGGAGGTCTTCTCATGAGAGTTAAGGGGCAGATTCAGGAAGTGACTCCGGATCCATGTTTCTCTGGGCTATGGTATGTTGTCTGCAAGTGCTGCACAAAAACTAGAGGTGTAAAATTCAAGAGGGGAAAAATAATTGTTCCTGTAGGGCAGGAGAACACCAGCCTTTGTGAAAGGGCTTCACCGGGAGAAACTTGGTGATTGAGTGGCCAGATGAGTTGGAGTAGAAATGTTCCAAAATACTCTAAGCTAGTAGAGAAAGCCTGGGTGATTGTGGCGCCCAAAGAGGTCCTGGGCTGAGCAGGCAGCAAATGTGCCTGTGAAAAGCTGGTGCACCTTTTGATGACACATGCTGATGCTGTTGTGTGGAGCAGGAAGCAGTGATCATTCTATAGCTTTAAAGTGACTTAAGGTATTGTTTATTTGTGGGTAGGTTACTCCCAAGCTGGAATTTGGAGAGCAGGACGGAGTTACCAGGTTGACTTCCTGCAGATACAGAGCACAGAACTTAGTGATAGTGAAGCATTTGTATGTACATAGTCTTCACAAATGGAAATGCTGCAAGAGCTAGAGTGAGGAGGAACTGCTTTGAGCAAAATAAAGACAGAATGACTGTAAATAGTGAGACCGAGTTTAGAAGTGGGTTATATGGGTGGCGGGATGCCAGTGGGTGAGCAGAAATGGTGTGTCATCAGTTTGAAAGTTATTTGAAGAACTTTTCTTTGGCCCAATGAATCCTGTGCCTTTTCACAAGGACAGTTTCGATTAGCATTGTGTAGAGGCCTGTTCTAATGCATGAGCTTCTTTGTGTGTTGATAGCCATAGGGGCAGCCATCTGACACACCAGCTTGGAGGAAAATTCTGTAAAATTAATCTGAAATTTCGGCTCTGGAATGTCTTCAAATGCAACATTTGCTAGGATGGGAAGAAGCTGATGGAAGCTGGTTCTTCCTTCAGAGGCCATGGCTCTAATTATGGTGGCATGAGTGGGTCACGGGTGGCCACCTGTCAGGCAGGTATTTGTGTTCATTGAAACCAAAGGGAGATCAAGCCCCAGATCTGAGCTGGGTTAATGGTGTATCTGTGCACTGTGCTTACTTATTGCTTGCCCACGTTCTTCCTCTACTGATCTGCTTGTATAATGTTTTAGTCTTGACATTGTGTTCTTCAAGGTAGAAACTGCTGCACTGTCCCAGTGCCTAGCACAGGAGGTCTCTGGTCTTATTGTGCTTTGGGGGTGGTAGTGGTGGCAAAACAGTATCCATTCAAGGGCAATAATCCTTCTCCCTTGGGCCTCTCTGTCTCTTACGCATGTGTAGTCTCAATTCTTCCAGCTGTATGCATATCTAGGGAAAGGAGAACTTTGCACTGATTTTAATGCTACAGAACATGCTTTCTTTTTCTAGACTCTCTACTCTAAGTCTTTGCTGTCCCTGTGCTCCTTCTTAGGTGTTTCATTTTCTGAAAATGCAGCTCTGGCTGACTCAGGAGAGGGACTGGGCTAGATCAACTTTTGTTGCGTTGCTCTGTGTTTGGCTGTTAATGCAGGACAGTTGAGCAGTTTTGTCCAGGCTTTCAGGATTTCAGAGAGGCAGTCTGGGACAGTAAAAATAGGCACCATAAAGTAGAAGCCCCAATGTACTGAACAGTTCAGTAGTATAACTGTAAGACTTCTGATTCCTTGTAGGAGGATCTTGGCTTTCTAAGATGAACTGTTGCCCATAATGAGTGTCTTTCCTGCTGAATCAGGAATGCGCCACTGAGCTAAGTCCACGTTTAGTTTCAGAAGTTGCTTTGCTCTCAGAATGGAGGTATCGTCCCTCCTGCTGGGGTCTTTCTCTTTTCAGGGTCAAGTTGAGAGAGATCTGTGAACTCTTAATGCCCTTCCTATGAACTGACTAAGCATAGCCCAGACCCAGCTGCCTTTGGCTCCAGTGGCTCTCAGGGGAGGCAGAGCTGAATTTTCTGGGCAGTGGGCTATTATGCAGGGAGGCAGAAGAAGCAAACACCTGGAAACCAAGCAAAATGCTCTTTGCATCTTCAATTAGACTTCCCACAGGGATAGGGATTATTGGCTTCCCATCGCGATGCCTTAGAAAGAAGGCAATCCTGGTTGATTCATGCTGCAGGGTGTGAAGCATGCTTTTGCTAAAATAGCCGATCAATCGGCCTTAACTTCCACTCATAGTTATCTTAGTAAAAGTCTTCATAGCAATGTTCTGAGGTGGGAGAACGTTTATTGTGTTACCGTGCAAATACATACCCTTAAGGGTTGTAGCAGGTTTTCACTGTATGGAGACTGCAAGAAATGAACTAGAGCTTTGCCAAAGTAAAATGTCTGTCTGCATCAAGGTAATGTCCTACTGTGCTTTCATTGTTTTGTGTCCTGATCATGTAGTACATTTGGAAAAAATGTGTGAAAGAACTTTGTGCAAACATGCTTGGGGTCTTGTTCTTTCCAAGGAGTGGCATTTTTCAATCTCTGTTAATAGGACTGCTCTTCCTTTTTTTCCCCTTTAGTATCTGAGAGCCCGTAAATGCAAGTTCCTAATTAGGAAACAAGATAAGATTGTGTGATTGTGTTCACTTTTACTCTTTTTCCATGACACAGCTGTTGTGTTCAGTGTTATGTGGATGTTGTTTCAGTGATAAGTCATCACATTTCTAGTTAGAGGTGAGAGATACGAGTTGTATTTTGGCTAATGCGTCAGTATTGTTCAGCTCAGATTGCGAAGGCAGATTCTACCCGTACGAATTACGCTGTGAATGGTGCTGCAAGGATTCAAATACACTGCACTTTGTCCAGAGTACCTCGTATCTCGGTACAATGCATGAGCTCAAAAACATTCCAAGTCTTGCTGCCACCCACACAGTGTGCTTGAACACAGCGTCTCCTGCTTATGATAGTTAGAAAAGCAGTGACTTAGGGAAATGCATGTGGTTTGGGCTCACTTTGTGAGACTGTGTACGTGGACCTTCAGGACATTATGTTTCAGAAGATGCTCTGAATTCTCTATCATTAAAACTTCCAAATGTGTGTTTTGGAAAGTTATAGTCTAATGAATGCCTTCTTGGAAGGAGAGCAGTTATTGCAAGTACAACTGGAAATATCCCATAAGTGCCAGCTACAGTGATTCTTTGAAGTGCCATGAGGTGAATGTTCTCATCTCTGCAACCTTGTTGTCCTGTTTGGGCAGACAGTGTCTATTACCTGACACCTGACGGAGGGTAGGGCAAGACATCATTTGTGCAGCTGGTTGCATGCTCTTCCTTTGCCTGAGGTCTGGAAAGGCTTGCAGTGAACAGTACATGTCATATGGTGTGGAGGAACGTGCTCTCCTCTGGCACAGCTGCATTCAACTGGGTTGGCAGCATCTCGCAGCCCCATGAAGCGGGCTGCTCTGTCAGCTGTGGTGGGCTCAGGGTTCTGTTTCCTCTCTTCAAGGAGTATTGCCTGTCTTGTCTACAACCCCTAAGAGTTTCCTTTCCTGAAGCTGATTTGGTGATGAAGAGCCTCTGAACCGGGTGTTCCTTTAAGAAACTCTTATTCCAGCTGGAATAACATGTATTTATCTGCCTGAGATGTTCTTGAGTGGTTTCCTGGGTAAATCAGGCATTTTCAGGGTAAACTTCCAACCTCAGCAAAATCTGCTCTGTTTGGGTAAGCTACAGAGTTGCACCTCTGGGAATGTTAAATGATTCCAGATTGTTTCCTCAAAAGATACTACGATGCCATGGCAAACCTGAGTAGCTCCAGGCAGGGAGTGCTTGGGAGAGGCCACAGTTTCTTGTAAGGAAACAGCCTCTTATAACTGGTGATATTTGTTGTGTTTGAATTATGATTTCCTTTTAGTCCTATATAGAAAACAAAATGTTCTAAACAGCCATTGGATTGCTTATTATTCTTAATATTGTGGTCTTGGCTACAAGCCTGCAACATAATACGTCTGATGTGTTGTCCACTATCTGCCGCTCTCTGTGGCTTGCCTGTCGCAGAGGAGCACATTTGGGTTTTCTCCTCTAGCAGCGTTATGTTTCCCTTCTGAGCATATGATAATTGAGCTGGTGTCTGTTATTCCTTCTTTCTGCTCATTAGTGGAACTCGGGACAAGTGTCCCCTGCCAGTATGATTGATAGGGGTGTGTGTGCTCCTTTCAGAATATTAATAGTGACTTTCCTGAAGGCTTCATTTAATTTGGAGTACCTGCCACACTGCCTCCTAGCCTTGGTCTGCAGTGTTTCATTCATTAGCTAAGCTGTGTTAGCTCAGTTGTCCAATGGCTTATCGAAAACGTTGCATTGTTCTTATTGTGCTAGTATGCTGTGAGTGCTCGTTCTGCGTCCTCTGGCATATTTGGTTACTTGTGATTGATTGCTAACAGCCATGTAGTATGCATATAGTGCACCCTCCTCTGGGATGGAGATCCCCTGACCTTTATCCTGTAAAAAGAATAAATTGCTGAGCACCAGTATCTTATGGGGTTCCTGTAGCAGATCCATTCTTTGATGAACTCTGTGCTGATGCTTTTGTGTAATTGCTTGCAATGTGGAATGATTCTAGATTAAACATGTGTCTCTAGTCAACTTCAGAAGAAGTTATTTCCAAAAAAGAGCCAGAGGTGAGAAACATACTGCATTTTATAGCGTGCCAGATGAGCATCTGGGCAAGGCTATTTTCTGAATGCCTTGTGTTCTTATCTGGTCCAAGCTTTCGGCATCCAAACTGATGGAGAAGCTGTGCTTCTGTTTTGTTTTGTTTTGTTTTGTTTTTTTTTTAACTACATCAAAGCTGGTGGATACTGTTTTGGGAAACAAGAAGTGAGAGTGTCTTACTCCTCTGTGTGGGATGTGGCAGCAGGAACCTGTCTCTGCCTCCGGGGAAGCAGACAGCTTAAGTGATATTGCTCTTGTAGTTAGAAGTCTCTTAGATAAATGAGGCTTTGTTTGGATGCTTCAGTATACTCATTGCAGTGGTCCCAAAGGAGAGATGCAGTATTTCAGGTACCTTAACACATTGCAACTGTGGTTACACAGACCACTCCCTGCTCTGCAGTGTGATTCAGCCGCTGTGCACACAGCCCAAAATTACGCTGTCTTTTTCTGCAGGCCTGTTGCAATGCCATCTCCTTTATAATTTACTGCCCACTGTCATCGCTCGTGCTCTGTTTCTCCTGTCTCATGTGGTCTAACCCAGTGAGGGATTCTGTTTAGTAAATAAAAACTGCTGTTGTATTTTGGCTGCTATTCTGTTTTTTCTACTCATGCTGATTTTTACACTTCCACTGCAAATCCTTCTTATCATGCTTCTTATTCTTCAGTGTGAGCATATCTTAAGTAGCATGAGATCCAAAGCCAGTGCATGCAGGACCATCTCCTGGACAAAAATTGTCCAGGTTCCATGCCCAGCTGTGCATTTTTAACTGTTTTTGTGTGCATATGATAACTAAATTCTCATCAGTATAGGCAGTTTGGGATGATGGCAGAACTCATGTCTCTGGTTCCATTTTCCAAAACTGAAAAATACTAACAGTTAGCTGTTGTGCTGTTACAATGGTAGCAGGGTTAGAATAAGAGTAATTCCCTTGGAAAGGGTTCTGCTACTCTTTTCCTGTTCTTTAATACCTTTTCTCTATCAGGGGAGAAGATCACGTTCATCTAAAGCTTTTCATTGATTCTTCTGCTGTCTGATTTTCAGTAACAGTTCAAGTAGCGTCTCTGAATCTGTATTATTTAGATCAGTTTTTTTAAGATTTATGTTATTTATATATTTTCAGAAAAGCTCCCTTGTATTTGTTCTACTTTTACCCCTGTGTTCCTTCAGCTATCTTCTGGTAGTCCATTTATTTTCTACCTTGTCAGTACATCCACTTTCTTCTTATTGCTCCTTTCCTGCAAAAGCCCTGCACATGCCTGCTGATATTTTTTGGCACTGTTCTCACGTTTTTTTCCTTGTTTCTGTCTTGCCTTGCACACTTGTAAGTGAGTAATCTTTAGTTCTGAATCTTAATTTTTCTTTTTCCAAAGTAGTTTGCTGCTTTTCTCAGAATTTTGAGACTGTTCCTTGTGAAGCTGCAATCGCCACACGTTATTCTTGTATGGCTTGTATTTTTCATCTGGACTATGTTCTTGATGTGCTTGGGTTGTTTTTTAATGGCTTTTAGATTTTTTCACTGTTAATGAATATCAGCTTTTTTCTTTTGTTAGACTTTCTGAATTTTCTTGTATGTGCATCTCTGATATACAGTCCCATAACTTGACATTTCTTTCAGTCCTCTCTTACCTTATGCTTGAGGCTGCTTGCTCCAAGTATTCCTTCCTTTCTTGTGTGCTTCTTTGTCAGAAGAAGACTCAGGATGTCCATTTGGATTTCACAGCATACTGTATATATGAATAATTTATTCATTTTTTCCTTGATGTTTGTCAAGTCCCTTGACTTTTCAAGCTTTTTATCTGCCTATTATATTCTTTAATCTCCAGTCAGACAAAAGGACAACGTTCCCATTACTCTGCATTTACACTTTGTTCATCTCACCTGTCTATTGATGAAATGTTCATACTTATTTGGGGGTAACTTTGTCTGTTGCAGTACTGATTTGTGAAAGTGTGGACAAGTCACTCTTATTTAAGGGACTTGCTCCACCCACAAGGATCTGAGCAGAGAACTGCATTGTACAGGCTATGGTTATTAACAGCTTGTGTTGCAAGTGGATGAAAAGCCTACGCACAAATTTGCCAGTTTTGGTGAGAATCATTCTTTTGAGTGAAGAATCTTAACTGTGCAACTCTTTAGAATTAAACTTTTTTTTTAAATTAATTTTTTTTTTCTTACAGTTATGAAGAAACCTCAAAAATGGATGCCCATGCTGGCTTGGCACTGTCTCTTCCATGGGCCCGTATCACTGCTATTGTATCACTTCAGTCCCTCCCCTGTGCTCTCTTCCCAGGTGTATCTTACCATGGTACCATGTTCCTGAGCCTGCAGGTAGTCAGATTGAAGGTGCTTGCCAGCTCAAGATAACAGCAAAGGAAACAGATGGGATGTTTGGTGGGTTTGCTACTTCAGAAGTAGCAAGCTGTAATGAAACCTTAACTCTGCGTTCATCATTATTAGGAAAGTTGTTAGACTATGCATTACAGAAGCTGCTGTATGGCATATTTTCTCTTTTTGTCAGTGTGCATGGAGATCTCTACCAGGAGAGTCAGATGATGGAGGGTGCCCTGTGTTTTAAGTCACCGTAGCAGGGTTTGCCAGACAGGTGTCTACTGGCACTTGAACAAGTGCCTGGCAGCAGAGAACTGGAGGAAGTTGTTGAGGATCAGTGAACTAACCTTGACCTCATTTCACCGCTTTTCCCAGCTTGGCTGCACTGGCACATTTCCAGTGGACTTGGAGGTGTACCCCAGCAAGCTCTGCCAGGTGATGAGTGTTAGGATGTAGCCTGTCCTGCATCCCCATTAGCACTTTCAAACTTGGTTGAAAGGTACTTGTCACTGTGTCTTAAGCACTTGTTCTTTTCCTCCTGTAGACAAGGCTGCAAGTGGTGTTTTTGTAATCACTCACTGCTTTGTGGTGGTTAATTCATTAACACATTTTATTTTAGCCTGCAGACACAGTGAGTGAGCTGTTTAGAAACAGGTATCGCGGCAGACTGCTAGTGCTGTGGCTCCATGGAGGTGTGGTGCATTTGCACCTTGCCATGCCATTGACTTCTGCTCTCCGCTAAGCTGGCAGTGCAGCATCTTTTGTTAAAGCAGCCTTGGATTTGAGGACAACTGGTGCAGCAATTCTGCTGTGTATGTAGACAGAAAAATTTCAAAATCTGTTATGTTTGTGAAAAAAGTTCTGTGACATTAGCCATACTAATGCTGATACCTAATTTCAGCATGGCTAAAATGAGAGAAGATCAATGTGCTACTGCAGACATCTACTTTTTTTTCTGTCTGCCCTGAGGTTGCTTTTGGGCAGACCCCAAGTGAACAACTGGAAGTTCAAATACAGTGATCTTAAGTAAAGCAATGACCAGTTAAAGATGTGATGTTTCCCAAGTAATCTACCCTTTCTGTTGCCTATAAAAAATAATTTAAAAAACTTTGCTGCAGTATGTAGCCTTACCACTGACCTGTGGATTGTTTAGTAGGCTCTTTCTAATGTTTTAAGGGAAGCTGTTATGCAGCAGCAATGAATTTGGTCACATGCTTTTTGTTAAACAAGTAACTTGTTTGAAAATAGAGCAGAAAGATGACCTTGTGGTTTGGACACTGAAGTGAGGCTTAGGTTCAGATCCAGGATCTGAAGTTGCTTGCTCTTCTCCTAGTTCAAATAACCCTTTCCCTGCCTTGAAGCCATAGCTATGACTCAGGTTCCTGTTCTCCCCACTTTGTTCCCAGCTGCTTGTTTCCATGCTGCAGTGTTGCCATTTCCTTGCGCGTGGTGGGGAGACTGTGGAGTTGTATCGTAAAGCAGAAGTGATCTTGAGGTGTGCCAGGGTTGCTCCCAAAGCCAATGTCCTGCCACACAGTGCCAGTACTCATAAAGGAAGAAATTTGTCCTTCTTGTGGAAAAACAGAGCCTTACAAGACTGCCCATACACACCAGTGTATTTCCCCAAGCTGGAAAGACAAAGCTGAAGCTAGAGGAAATGGCTGGGGATTCTTCCCTGGCTTTCACAGACGGGAGAGCTGAGCTAGGAAGCCTGAGGGTGGCTCAGAAAGGGACAACTGGAGAGGAACCATCTGAGAGCCAGGTCACCGGCAAAGTTTTCCTGGCTGTCTAATCTGGATGTTGCTGGCTGGGAATCCCTTGAACTCGTAGGGCTATGGGAACTGGTGGAGTCTGGAGAAAGGTTTGGGGAGCAGTACGTGGAAAGTGGTTGGGAATTTTTTGACTTTCTGCTGAGTTTTTAAGCATTCTTTGTGCTGAGGAAAGACGTTGTTCCTGGTAGGGGCAATTAATAGCTGCATAGCTTGCAGTGGAGCATGAGAGAGGCTAATGGCTGTGTGACTGAGTAGCATGCTGTGCATGCTGGGACAGGCTGTCTGGGCAGATCTTAATGCTTCCTCAGGAGATGCTTCTTGACAATGTGCTTATTATCTGGAAATCAGCTTGTGTGACAGGAGGCGCCAGGAGGCTATAGCAGAGTCTCGTGTCCTGTTGTGGTAGATGCTGCATGATGTGCTATAATGAAATGCTGCCTATTCTGTGGGGGTTTTACTCCATGCTTTGGATAGACATGGGTGAGGGGGGAGCATAGGTGAAGTGATTCATCCAGCAGTTAAAAAGTAGCAGAGACAGGTTAAATCTCCCCTCTGCCTGGAACCAGATCTTAACTCTAAATTGCTTCCTTCTGTAACAGCAGTGAAGTCTCGCTGTAGCAGAGCCTGGGGGATGTGGTTATATCACTGCAACTCTCCTGTGCACATGGTGGGGCAGCAGTTATTTGGTATGGTTTGTTCTCAATTAATTTTTTTTTTTTTTTTTTTTTGTCCTCCTTCCCCAAATGTTTGGGTATTGTGAATAACACAGCAAATGAGTCGTAGCCTCACACAGGAAACTACCAAGAAAATACACAATGTCTGTCCAGCTCTCAACTTCTGATCTATTTGCCCAATTTTGTCCTGACTTGTCGAGGGCAACTGCCTCAAAGAACCATGTTTCATAGAAATCAGTGGTTAGAGGGAGGTTGGAGGTCCTATTAGATCCCCTGTGATGGAGAACTTGGCTCTCTTCCAACCTCCTGTTTGCAGGCTGATGTGCCTGGGTGTGTTGCGGAGGTAACTCTCGACTCTCAAGGTTTGCTGTCTTTTTCCAGTGGAGTGGTATTGAGAGTTGGGAGGGGAAAAGAAGGAGAGAAGGAAGCCTGGAAAGAGCCGATATAAGTGTGGGAAAGGGGGTGGGAGAGAATGGTGCATTTTCAGGCTAAGCTGTTTCATGACTAGCAGCAGTAGTTTAAGCCAAATTTGAGTGGTGATCTTTCCAGTGATGCATCTGTGTGGGTATTTAATGTGAAAGGATTTACAGTGATAGGAGAAAGGTTTCAAGGAGCCGTTTTCATTCATTGTTTGTGTGGCAGGGTGCACTTGCTCCCTACATGCATAGATAAATGTGCTTTTAAACCAGTGAGGTGAGAAGTGTCAGCCACGAGTAGGAGGCAAAATTAACAACCCTAAACACCTCTCTTAAGCAATTGGAGGAAGAAAGGTTTAACAGCCACCCCCCTGCCTTATAACTTCTGCCTACTCAGAGCCTAGCCAAGAGGAGGGAAAGGAAATCTCTTAACCTTATTATTGTTTGTGACTACAGTAAGCAATCCAGTTACTGCCATCCTTTAATCCTGATACCGTTGGACACCAATTAGAACAGAGAAGTCTTGGTTTCATACCCTTGCAGGCAGGGATGTGGTATCTGTGAAGGAAACCGCCAAACCTCTCTGTGCCTTGACCATTACTTGAAGAAACTGTGATGAGGCTTCACGCTGACCACTTGGAGTTTGTCCAAGGAGCGTGAGAACAGTTGGCCCCAAAATTTGAGTCCTGTCTATCTGTCCAGGTAAGGAATGACTGCCTGGCTGCCACTGGGTTCTCCAGCCTCTCTTTTTAAGTGACCTGGACACTTCCTTCATAGATCTAAGTGTCTTTTGGGGGAAGTTTGAAGCTTTCAGCAGATCCTGATAGTTCCTTCCTCTGGAGAAGAGTAATCTTGAAAAGCACGTTCTAAAGACCACTTCTGCCACTGCGGCCATGGTCATTTCTCCTCTGGGTAGCTAACAGAGCTGTGAGATATGTGAGAAACTGGGCCATAGACTGGTAGCTTGTGCCTGTGCCAGGGGAACAGTGTTCTTTGGGTGAGAGGCAGAAAAGCAAAAATGATTGGATAGCAGAAGTGGTCAACATCCCAGCTAAATGCTGCTGTGAACAGAAGGCAGATCAGTTAGTTCTTGGCTCCCAGAAGATCTTATATTCTCTTCTGAAAAATGATGAGGCACTTGTGTTGTGTCCAGTCCTGATTGTAGTGGCAAACACTCCTGTTGACATGAATATGAATAGGTTTCAGGTCCCAAGTGACAAAAGATTAATAACTCTGCTTAATTACAACCTATTTTTTTTTCTAATACTCTGAGAGTAAATGACTTTTCAAGGAGAGCTGGCTGTGAGATGTGCAGGATGTTGGAACTGTCTTTGGGAAGAAGGCAAAACTAAGTAGATCAAGGTTTAAAATCCAGGGTAGCTTTGTGTGAGAGACGCTCCACGGTCTCTGCCTTCAGAATAGGTGTGATTTCAAGCCAAACAAACTTTCTGTTGAGGTTAGAAGTGTTCGGTGTGGATCTCTTCCAGGGTGGTTACAGACTCATCTGTCCAGATGAAGACAGTTCTACAGAGCATCTTCCTTGTTATACCGCACAGCACAGCACCCTGAAAGAGGTTATGAAAAGGAAGTATAGACTTTAGTGTTGTTTTGCCAGTGGTAGTTATATTTGATGGTATAAGTAAAGCCTGTGAGGTTTTGGAATTCATTTCCCATTATCCAGAACAAATATTTGCTGCTGAGAGCCCTCTAGAAGGATCCCTGAGTTGTCAACAATGCGGGTGAATTGATATCTGATATGGTTTCTATGTCTAAGTAGTAGGGCAGAGAGCAAGATGAGGGGCAGAAGCAGCAGCAGAAGGTAGAACAATAAATGCTAAAAAGAGGAATATTCTTTAAAAAAAAAAAAAGATAAGTTGGTGACAATGTGAGAATTTCTAGAAGTACTTTTTGGGTGTCCTGGCTCTTGGTTCTTAACTAACTATGGGAAATGAAGCAACTGAAGGGGAAATAACTTCCTTCTTTCTGGGGTTGAGAGAGATAATCTCAGACTGCTCGAAGGGAGACTTTTGAACAACTTCTTCTTCCCTTATTTTGCAATAGCAAATCTTTTCTTCCCACAAAATATTTGGTGTATGTTCTGTAGAGCTTTTATTGCTCTTTGGGCATGTAACTGAAACATACACATGCACGCACACCCCACCAACCCACCTGAAAGACAAAAAATGGACCTCAGTGACAAGTTACCACCCTTGTCAAGGACACTTTGGAAATATATGCACTGCAAAAGACCACTGTGGTGACATGACTGTTAGTCCCTCTTGCTTATGCCTGTGCCTGTGGACTTTTTTTGGAGTGCCAGCTCTGCGTGTTAGCTTCCATACCTGTAGAATGCTCATGGGATTGCAAGTGACAGTTGCTGTTTCTGAATGATACCTGGTGATGAGATGTGGTGATGGAGAGTATTTGAAATGCTACCTTAGAAGCACATGTCTGCACGGAGTGCTTGGCTCCACCAGCGTGCTTGTCCTGGACGCCATGCCTGCACATTGCTCTGCCTGTTAAGCATCCTCCTCCTCCTCCTGGGACAGAGGTGCTCAGCCTTTTAGAAAAGCAGTAAATCCATTTAAAGCAAACAAATTGCTGGCTGGTACTGGCCATGTCTCTGGTGCAGGTCTTGAGGTACGTGGGTCAAAAATGAAGGAGAGTTTGTGGTTTTCTGTCCTATTGAACCTGAAGCCATTTTGCAACTGTATCAGTAAAGCACAGTAGGAACAGAAGCCTGTGGTGTTTGCTTAGGATCTCTCCAGTTCCCACAGTTCTCAAGCTTTTCTCTGTTTCCTACAACATGCAGATTATATAAAGGACAGGTGAAGATGGGTGAGAGCCAGCCATGCTTTGCACTTGATAATTTTCTTCCCTTTATAATTTCAGGTTTTGTACTAGCTTGAGATTTCCCGTATTTCAGCTATGATACAAATATTTTGAAGGATTAAGCCTTAATGTTTAGGATTAGATAAAAGGGGTGTTGAGGGAAGGAATCTGTTTTATGCCTAGTGACCTTGTTCTTGTGCATGGACAGCCTACAATGTTTGGGAGGAGAAGCAGCTCCTGAACAAACTGTTCATTGAGTAGGTCTGCTAATGACAGATGGTGTGGGGTGGCAACTGCTAGTCACCTAGTAGTAAAATGACCAGGCCAGTGAAACAGGGTAGCAGAGAGATTTTTCAGGCTTGGGAATTTGTAAGAGGTTGTGTATGACTGATTCAGAAGAGCTTCTCGGTGTTGCACTATGTTGCACTTACAGCTGCAAATGTGCAGCTGTTGCCAATCTTGGATCTCCCAACTTTGGTTTTGGCATGCTGTCTTAAGATTTACAGCCTGAAACATGAGGATTTATTGCTTGTGCTGAGTTTCACCACACTTTCACTAACATTAAATTGCCCTGATGGAAGACAAACTTAGAGCAAATTCACCGAAGCTGAATGCTTCCTTTCCTCTGACTTACACCTGCTGTGCTTTGGGGAATGAACCTCATAAGCTCTCTTACAGTATGTATGCAGGTCCACAACAAGTACCCCCTAAATATGATTTTTTTTTTTTCTTTTCTTCTCTAATGGAAGGCCCTGAGACATTAGGGACTGGGGAAAAAAATCTTGCTCTTCCATGTGGACATACCTGAGAACAAAAGTGCTTAGAGTTGCCCGGGACCCACAGAGGTATTTCTTTCTTGCCTACCTTTCTTCCCTACCCTCACAGAATTTGGCATGTACTTTCTGTTCCATTGATAGTATGCGGTTTCCTGTAAAGCTCTGTGATTCTTAAGGCAGGTTTCATTTTCTTTTTACTTCCCCTGCTGAGATTATGCTTTTGGGGAATGTTGTCTTCTGAATATCAAGGCTAGCGGCTTTCCTCTCCTTAAGAGTAAAGATCTGATTTGAAGGTATATGCAGATTTTGCTCTGAAAGAAAGTGTCTAATAAAATAAGGAATTTTCCATCAGGACAAAGCTGTGTGTTTCTTGGTGGCTGCAGCTTCTAGGTGAAATGGGTGAGATGCTTCTAAAGCATATGTTTTAGAATCAGATCTGTCTCTATGCTGTGAATTACTGGGCTACATCCAGTTACAAAACTGTATGTAAAATCCTGCTCCTGACTGCAGGCAGCTCCTGAGGCCACAGCTCCAGAGCGTAACGAACGTGTTGAGTGTTAGGTTGTTCTTCAAGCACCTACTTTATTGCAGATCTGAGAAAGCTGAGCTATGAGGTGTGTGGTTGAGTTTTTTCCCCTGTCCTGTGGGAGCATTTCAAGCTGTTTCTCAATGGCTGTTGGCAGACTTCCAGCCTCTTGCTGCCTTGCTAAATCACCTGTAGTGTGAGTGGTTTAGTAACACATGAGAATTACAGCAAGCATAAGGTGGTATGACTGCAGTGTGTGAAATACACTGTTGGGCCCTGGGAGTGCAGATGGAAAAGCCTGCCTGAAGGTGGTGTTTGGGGTGACTGGTTAGCATGAATTTGAGTGCAAATCCAGAACTAACTCCCAGCAGCTGACATTCCTAGCAGGGGATAATCTGGTAGGGGTTGTTTTCTCTCTTCCGAGCTAGTTTTCTCACCAACCCAAAGGAGAATGGAGTAATGTGACAAGGATGCTGAGAAGCTGCCCCTTTGTAGAAGAGCATTGCCTAGCGGGACCCTCCAGAGCTAGCAGGAGCGCTGCTGGAAGGCAAAAAGAGCGTTGTATGAAAAGCCACTGTGAAACATGGCTGCTGGAAGGATACTATGTTTTTGATTTCTTCATCCATGGTAGCTGACTTCCATCTTCTCATGTATGGACCTGGGTAGAATTAGTCCGCTGTTCAGGATGGGAATCAGAACTCTTCTAAAAGCTGTAACTTTGCTTCTAAGTGTAAAGATTTTGGTGCTCTTTAATGCAACAATGACTTTGAAGTTGTTGAGTTTCAACTTTGTAAATGTTAGATTCAGCTCCTGTGAATGAATATTGGACACTGTGTTGCTGGAGGAGTTACTCCTGGAATCAGGCTGCTTCTTTGTCTGTCAGTTGAAAGGAGTTGAATCCAGTATCTGATGGGGAGGCACTTTTTCAGCTGTTCAGCCTTTTATTCTCTTGACATACCTTACAAAAGGGGCAATAAATTTCAGAGATGTCTTGATACCAGCCCAAGTTATTTTGTTACTCACTGATAAATGATAGACCATTTTTCTGGGGGTTTTTGGTGTCTTGCCACTTTCTGTTTGCCTGAGCGAATATGGTGTTTGTGTATGCTCTACAGAACATCATGCCAGACAGACCTTTAAGACTAATGCCCCTCCTAATCTTGAAAAATATGGAAAAAAAACCCAATGGGAAGTCTTACATGCTGAGCCTCAGGAGGTGACATTAGATCCTGACGCTGAATGGTTTTCTAATAAGTATATTCTCAAATATCAGCTTTTTTTTTTTCCCCCCTCCCGAAGAATGTGTGTTGTTTGGCATCTTTCATCTTCTGCGATGCAAGTAGCTGGGACGTGTGACCCAAAGCTGTTGTGTGAGCTCTCATCACAGCACAGCCAGTGTTGTCAATAGAAATCTGTGTAGCAGATTGCATGACTCGGCACAGGACAAAATAGGTGAAATAAAAGTACTCCAATAACACCAACAATACTGTCTTGATGAAGCTGTGTTAGCACTATGGTATGCTGAGGGAGAGAAAGGTGAGAGGCACCCCAAAGTGACTAATTGCAGTTGTCTCACCTAAACTGGAATCGTCTATTAGTTGCATGCCTTTCTCCTGGGGTGCTGGGTGATATGTGTAGTTGGCATTCAGAGTGCTTCCTGTGGGTGACTCATGCATTGTGTTGTTTCAAAAGAAGGTGGGAGAGCTTTATTCCTTTCTCAGGCCAAATTCCAAACCCACTGTTACCTACACTTGGCATGACATGTTGGATGGCTGTGCTGGCCTCGCAGCTTGGGACTGGCACCCCTTCTCTGGCGCTGGTTCCAGCGCATGCCTGACTATGTGGCAAGCCATCTCAGTGCTGGCCTGGAAGGAAACAACTAATTATTTTTTAGGTTCATTCTTTGCTGGATTAGCAGGTTGAGTCAGTTCATTGTGTGGTCAAACACACGGTGGTGGTGAGGAATCACATGGAGAGGATAACAAGGCATTGGCTTCTGGTAGTAGGGGCTGCTGGGATGGTTCACCAGCTTCTCTGTCTGTACCCTCTGAAAGGGATGTCAGTGTTCCCAAAGAACTGGAGTGATACTTGACTTCTGTGAACATCTCTTATGAGGGCCTGGAAATGAGCCTGGAAATGAACTGCCTGCACCACCTGGGCTGGCTATGAGCAGTAACACGTTACCCGAGATATCTGCTAGATGCTGCTCATTGCATGCTCTCTAATGGGCACAACCTGCAGCATGAGATCCACAAAATGAAGCCATGGTGTTTTATCTGCGGTGTGACAGCTGAATAAGGAAAGTTCTTTCTGATTTAGCCCTAGTGTAAACAGATTAAACCCTGCTTTTTATTTCTTCATGTATGTCTTTTTATTCCTTTGATTAATGTGGATAAGTAGTCCTCTTTACATTTTGTTTTGGGTTGGCTTCAATTAATGGTGATTTGGAGGATAACTGGGTAGAGTAAGGTATTTCTCACTGAGCACCAGTTCTAATGGGTGTGTTATCAAGTGTCCTCTTCCCTGGCACCTTCTCCAGGTGACTCCTGAAAGAAAATTCTCTGCAGAGATGGAAATATGTCTCTAACTGGAAGAAAGGCTCTTCCAAAAGCACCAAGGCATAGTAGAGTTGCACTGAAGCATAGGGATTCCCAAGGAGATTGCAGCAGCGTGTGCATGTGTAAGAACTCATCCTTTCTCATTACGTTTAAAGCTGTTACAGAATTTCCTGGGCGCAGAGGTGTTTTAAGCCCAAATTGCCGTGATGTACCTGGGGCTGCAAGCAAACATATAATTCAGCAAGTGAATGGTGAGCATATTCACAGGGCTTTGAAATCTTATGCTAGAGACAGTTCAATCAGGAGTGCAGCTCTCAGTTGGAGGTGTGTGCTGGACAGATTATCAATGGTGCTCAGATACCAGCTTTATCAAAAGCAGTGCAAAATCAAGAAAAAACTGCCAGAGACAGCTAACAAATAACCCCCACAGTTCTTTGTTCTACAGCTGAAGAGTCTTTCCTTTCAGCCTTTCTTTTTCCAGGGGGGAAGTAGACCTTGAGTCTGAAATCCAGCGCTTTAGTGTCTGCAAGCAGCTCGTCTTTGTGCAGGATGCTCAAATAAAACTAGCTTGTGGGAGACTGTCTCAGCCTGCCTTTTGAGGAGTAAGCAGCATTACTCTGGAGAGACGGAGTGCTGGTTCAAACACAGAGTGTGCTGACAGAGCTTGTTCATGGAGAGCTGGGGGCAGGTACCACATGCTTTATGTAGCTACCAAACCTGGAAGCAGAGGTGGCTGTAACTGATGCAGAGGCTTTTCATAGTCATATGCCTGTTCTCTGTCCTAGACCTTGATTGTCACCTGTATCTTCTGGATTTTTTTCTTCATATTTCATAGCTGTTCACATTGCTGGGTTAAATCTCTTTTCTTGCAAGAAGAGTTGAGGTATACATCTTATGTTTCCTTTGCCAATTAAATGTGTGCATGTCTGGGGTTTATTATGTTTTGCAAGTGTTCAGTTGCAGAGTTTTTGCATCCCGCAGCATCACCAAAAGTGAGGCTGGACTTGCTGTCAAATTGTGATATTGCAGAGGGAGACAAAAGCAGTGCTGACAGAAATGCAAATGGTAGATGAGTTTCATGTTTCAGGTTATCTCTAGAATTGCTGGAATAATTTGTACTTTCTACGTGGCAGTTACAAGCAGTCAGAAGGGCTGACAGGAGCAATTGTATTAAGCGTACTAACTCTTGCTAATACTGTGAGCCAGAGGGATTGTAGTGTTGTCTGACTAAGGCTTAAGCCAGGTGTTTAATATCAGGTACTTAAGTTCAAGCTTTGAGAGACGATGTAAACAAGAAGGAAGGGAAAATGCCCAGTTTTATTTCTGGGATTTTGGAAAATGCTGGAAGCCTGCTGTGCTCTGAATTGTTGCCAGCCCTTATAAAGTGGTTCTGAGGACTACTCACTCTGGTAGATGTAGTTTTATGTTTTTATTGCCCGTTGTGCTGAAGCAGCTCAGGCTACATTTTAACAGAGAACAAGCTGTTCGTGTTGCACACAACATGCATGGTGGTCTGAAACTGATGTGCATAGTCTACAAAGATTTCCACTGTGTCGTTCCCTCAAGTGGAAAAACTGGGGGAATCAATCATGGTGGCACTTATGGTACCTTCACAGCCTGGCTTTGCTGGATGCCCAAGCCTGTGCCGGATGTTCCAGCTGCTCTGGTGTCCCTTGGACATCTTCCACTCATAAGATTGATCTGGGTTGATCTTACTTCGGCTTGCAGTCCTGTTGCCAGAAAGCAGAATAACTGGCTGTCATCCAGGTGCTAGAAGGGCTTTGCTGTCTGAATTTTCTGAGGATGGTGGTCTCCAGTGACATGGATTTGCAGAGTTGCTGTGGCAACCTGCATAGGTTCCCTCAAGCCCCAGCCTGGTTCCCGGCTTCCCAATTAGCTTTGCTATTCATCCCGCTTGTGAGAAGGGGAGTCGGGGCTGGGCCTTGGGGCAGTTTGCCTGCTGGACCAGCAAAGCAGCCTCTGAAGGGGTAGGGGCAGAGAGCACCACCTTCCCAGAGAGCACGCAGAGCTGCAGTGCCCTGCCTGCCTTCCCTCCCTCCAGCTGGGCAGATTAGCAAGAGCTGCTGCCTCTCTGCAACCTCTCTGCTGCCTTTGCTTGCTTGTTCCTGCCGTAGTTAAAGGGTTTTGTTGTCTCCCGGGCCTAATGCATTTAGGTCAGAGTGAGCTAAGTCACTATTTAAATCAAGGTTTTTGGAAGTAATTTGAAAACTTGTGCTGTTTTCATTTTAGGTGAAAAAATATTGGTAACTTAAGCAGAAACATGGTTCTTAAAACAGTGCTCGCTGCAAGGGAGCTCATTCCTCTGAAGTTTGCTTGAGCAGAGTGTAGTTCAAACAGGGCCTTGAGCTAAGCACTTCAAGGCAGAACTTTTAAAGCTCCAGAGGTAATTTAGTACCTGATACGTCCTAGCTGAGATCCTCCCTGGACCATGCAGCCTGTGCAGGACCGTCCCCTTTGCTCCTGTGACTTCAGCATGCAGCATTGTTGTCTCCACATACAAATTTTCTTCTGAAGCTCCGACGCCTTCTCATGAGGATGCTCGCAAGCCCCTGGGTGGATATCTCTTTGAGCGTGACAATGTGAATCACCAGGGAGAAAATGAAACTTCCCATTTTATATGGATGTTTTCTAACAGATAAGAAACTGATTAATAAATGGTAGACAGCACTGTAATACAGGGAAATTAAGGGCTGGGGAGAGATAAATCTCTTTTTGTTTCTTTTAAATCAAATTTTAAACACATCCTTATTTTTATGCATTGTGTGGTATTATATGGATATCTGGATTGAAATTTTCTCATCTTCTCTTCAGGATCTGACCATCTACCCCAGCATAATAGTCTTGTTTTCATGTTTCTTGCAGCACTACTGTCTACTTAATGTTCAGGGCAAACATGCAGTGTTCCACAAAAGCTGTTCCATTTTTATTTTTCAGTTCAACAGGTTCTGCATAACTGATGTCTTTTTATGAATTTTGATTCAAGTATAAAGCACATAGTTTTCTCCTGCTTCTGTGAAGTTTAACAGCAATTGTGGAGAAAAACTTAAGCATAGTGACATGCTGCTTGGAGTTCCAAGACAGCAAGAGTTGCTTATGTTTTGGGCTTTATATGCAGTTGAATATACACTTGGGTCATGATCATAACAGTTCAGAGTTGAAGGTGCTGGACTGTGGACAGCAGCAGTTGTCTCCAACTGTGTTGTCTCCAGAGGACAGCTCCTCTTGGTGCCTCAGGGAAGCTGGAAGCATCAAAGTGTTTGGACCTGACCTGTTAGGTCCCATCACACCTCTCTTATGCATGCTGGAGTCTGGAAGATGTAGAACTTGTGGAGTGGCCTTGGGTAATCAGCTGGGTGTAGTGCCTGCTGGGATGCTCATGGTTATTTTATCCCGTATACCTAGCAGATGAAGGTGATAGAGCCAAATGTGGTCACAGACATTGCAAAGCCTTTCTGCAGCTTCTGTGGATTCAATAGCTTCAACATAATGGTGGCAGGTCGATCTTTGTCTAGGAGGAAGGTTAATCTCAGCATCCCTACCCTCAGCTACCTTATTTGTGCCAGATCACCTCAACCTCTTCCATGTTTTAAGTGTGCTGGTAAATGGTGCTTTCTTATAATATAGATAATTTTCTGAGACTAGATTGTTGCCAGGTCGACATGTGTGTCTGATAATTTTGTGATGCATGGTCAGTGAAGTAGTTGTTCCCTTTATATCATCCAAGCCACACAGTTCACTTAAAGTAACTTTTGACTTAGCTTTACACAGCCTTGAGCCTGGAGATGTTCTGGGTATTGTATGTGTGTGATAAAAATAACAGAGAAGCAAATGTGTGATCAGGACTTGAATTCTTGCAGAGCTGTTAGTGATCTCAGAAACCACAGGAGTTTCATGTTACTCAGTTCCCAGATGGAGATGCCTTGTAATGCCTGTGTGAAATGTTCCAGCACGCTATCAACATGGAGCCTGGATGCTGCAGAGGCCATACATGGATAGAGAAGAGCTGTTTACTGAGTGGTAGCACAAGTTCTGATCTTCACTCTGGGCACAAGACTGTGCATGCTAGTGGCTGTACAGTTAACTCGCTCTGTGAAGAGGGGGTGTGCAGGGAGAGCTGTTGCACATTTGAGTTGGGTTTGCAGTCCACCTTGTGTCTCCTGGGTATATCACAACCATACCTGAGTGCCCATTCCCAAACTCTGGTAGGGTTGATGAGAAATGTAATAGGCCAAGGGGCAGGGGGTGATGCTGGGGGGACAGAATTGCTGCTACATGTTTTTGCTTTTTCTGTTTCAGAGTCATCTTAAATATTTGTGTTACATCTCATTGCGTTCTGCCTCTTACTTGCCAAGGCTGGTTGCCTTAGTCACCAGGGCTTTGGTAACTAGGACAACAAGATTGAGCAGGCAAAGGTAGAAATAATGGTAATAACTTTCTCAACTGTTTCTGAAATTGGCTTGTATGAACCAATACCATGCATGTGGGCGACTTGTGTCAGCAGTCTGTTCTCCCTTTTTGCCTGACACATCCTGAAATTCTACTGGCACCACCAGTGTGCAACAGAGCAGTGTGCTATGCCCTCCTGTAACTGGAAACAAGCCCGTCAGGGACATGTGAATGTTGCTGGCCACCTCCTTCCTGGAGCATGGAAGCCTGTGCAGGGGCTGGAGCAGAGTCCAAGGGCACCTCAGCAGCCCCTTTGTGCTCGCCAACTTGGCGTCAGATCCTGAGTGGGAAGTGTTGGAGAAGTGTCTCTGCTGGGATGGGGAGGCTGGCTCACAGTGCTGGGAGCAGCTGGGGGCTGCCATAAAGTCAATTTCTTCCATAGACCTTGTCCACTCCTGGAATAGTTATGTATTTGATGGTTTGTTGGCTTACTGTCCGCTGAGAAGGGTCTGGGAGATAGTAATTGGTGTCCTGTCTCTCATTCCTCAGGTGACTGGTTTTGGATACTGTTTACACTACAGGTATAGTCGGAGGTCAGCTTTTGATGCAGTTCTGCTTTGCTTTGAGAGCAGGCTGTTTCTATCCTACCAGATAATCCTGACCTGGGACAATGAAATTATATCTCCCAGCCCACCTTTGAAACACGTTGCTCCTGGAAGCTCCCGTGGAGCTGCATCCTGCTGTGTCTGTGCCTTGTTACTAACGCCTTTTCTGCACTAACAAACCAACGCTGTGTTCTCTCTTCTGGAAAGCCCACAGCTCCATGAATTTATGCTAGCAAGGCACTTGTCTAGTATCCCTCACTACTCTGTGCATTGGTTTCCTCCTCTCTGCTTGTTTTCTCTCAGCTGAACATGATAGGGAGCTGCAGTAAGCACAGTCAAGGGATTCCCTGGTGGCACAAGCCTGTCCCTTGCAGGCACCTCATCCAAGCTTAATAGACTCTTTTGAACACTTTAAGACAAAATCAGCCACCATCCCCAGTAAAACTAAACCTGCAAACAAACCCAGGCCAAGGAACTTGGCAGGATCTGAGGGTTTCAGCAGCACTTGGAGAAAAGGTCGTAACCTATTAGGCTTCTGTGAAGACTGTCCTTGAAGTGGCAGGGGAATATGTGTGCAGGGCAGGAAACAATAATAGCTGTGGAAGGCTGCCACTGCTGTGTGCTTGCAAACATCAGTCCATGCTGCAGTAATGAATCCTGCTGCTTGCAGAGAACAGAGCAGTCTAGACTAGTGTCTTGCTACAAAAGGAACTCACTCTGCCTTTGATTTGGATTTCATTTAAATTTTGTGCTAGATGCTCAAAATTTGTTACTTTTCATGTTAGAATGCAATACCCAAGCCTTAATTTGTGTGCCAGCCTTCCTTGTAATTCCCCAGTCGTAGCTCTGTAGTCAGACACCCATGACCACGACTCCCTTCTTCTGTGCCACAGTGCAAATTTGGGATTGTCCAGCAGTGCATAGAGAAGGGCTGGAGGAACTGCCCCTTCAGGAGCAGTGGGCTTTGAGGACTGCAGCATGTCCATCTCTTTCTCAGCCACAAGAAAGGGGAATAGTTTTGGCTGCTTTGCTCACCTGGTAAGGATTAAAAGAAATTCCATTGCCAGCTGTGGTTAGTCAAAACTGCGTGCAAGAAATTTGCTCCTGATGTCTCAGTTGGCTGTGACCATATTTGCTCCCTGATCAGGGACAGATGATCTCTGAGGCTGAACACCAGGGATTTGTGTGGCCATGGCCTGGCTCAGGGAGAGGGTGTCCTGTGCCGCTGAGCCTCCCCAGTGACTCTTCTCAGAGAGATCCCCAACCATGCAGAGGAGGAAGTGGAGCGCTTGGGCTAATTTGATGGGAGCAGCGTTGACCACTCGCTTCCCAGAGGAGTGCATGTGTGTAGTGGGGCACAGGAAATCATAGGCCAGAAGTGTCAGTGGTAGGATAACTCCAAGCTATTTCTGTACTGGTCGTGGGGTCCAGTGAGTGGCTGAACCCTCTCCAAGATATCCATGCAGCCTAATGAAAAGCTTAAGTTAAAGATCTGAGTCTTAAAAATACCTGCTCTGATGGGGTCCCTTTGACAAACAGCACCTAGACTAGGGGTGCAGAGGATGCTTCTGCTGTGGATGTAGTGTTCCAGTTTGAGCAAGTATCCCGGTATCTAATTTTAAGAACAGTGCCTTCTTGTAATGTTTTTAAACTGAAAGAGAGTATATTTAGCTTAGGTATTAGGAAGAAATTCATTACTCTGAAGGTGGTGAGACACTGGAACAAGTTTCCCAGAGAAGTTGTGGATGCCCTATCCCTGGAAGTGTTCAAGGCAAGGTTGGATGGGGCTTTGAGCAACCTGGTCTAGGGGGATGTGTCCCTGCCCATGGCTTGGAACTAGATGATCTTTAAGGTCCCTTCCAACTCTAACCATTCTATGATTTGGATAATGTGTTGCATTGTGTTTTTTGGTTTTATTTTAACCTTCTGCAGTCTTACCCACTGCTTTTATTTATGCTTGCTCACCCTTTGGATGCAGACCTTGAAAGCCTTCTACAGGCCCAGGAGCATGTTGAGACCTTGGCAGTGTTCTTGAGCTTCGGGTGGTACCTGGACTTGTAGCTGTTGGGTGTTGTGCAGTGTTATGTGTTGTCCAGTGGTTATATGCTGTTGACCTACTGTGAAAGCAGTTGGTTGCCAACATCAGGGTGCCAGGCTGAAGGTGGGTGCTGTGGGTGCCCTTTGAGGCGTGACTGCAGATCCAAGGGTGCCCTTAACGCCTTGCCCTGGTTGTGGCTCTCCTGGTAGGACTCTGGAGAGCAGGGCTGGGGAGAGATGTCCTGCCACCGCTGTTACCAAGGAAACAGTGGCTGCATTTCACAGCTGCTGAAGGTTTTTTATTCCAGAGTAAAACATTAATTTCCAGACTGGAGCTGCGTCAAGGTTCGTGGGCATGAGCATGCTGATCTGTTTGGTTGTGCCTGACCTCTTGGCTGAGTTACAGCTAGATCTCAGATGCGAGTTTACTGATGCTTTGGATCTCTGTCCAGCAGCTTTTTAAGCATCTGAGGATGCTGAGATTTCAGGCTGGCAGCAGTACTTTGAGAGGGCATAGGAAACAAGTTTTGGAAGTTCATCCCTTTCTGCTGAGTTCAGTTGGCTGTCCCTACTCTGCCTATCTGTCCTTTTTCCAAGGACATTCATTGGCTGTGCATATTGTGTGTGTACAGAGGTCCACAGTACATTACTCTGGTGAGGAGTAGCAGCAGGGGTCCATGGTAAGAGCTGCAAATGTTCTTACTACAAAGACATGGTTGGGCAGTATGTCACAGTGATACGTTGTTTTCTTGACCACAAATACTGCAGTCATCAGTGTGAGGAGCTTCTGTCTGCTTTAACTGAGCATGAGAGAGCTGTTGATGGTACTGTGTTTGATTCAAGAGGTCTGGGGATAACCTTCCTTAGGGTCTGGCTGTCTTCTGTGACTTGTACTGGGGAAGGTATGCTTGTGGTTGAGCAGCTTGCTACTGACTGGTAATTTTGGGGAAGCCATGGATCCAAGAGATGAGAAGTCTTTTGGAGCAGGTTCTCATTGGGGCATCTCATGGCAATTCAGAGCCATTGTCTAATCTGCGAGTCCTTCACTAAGATCACCTCCTAGGGTGAATCTGCAGGCTGTTCTTGCTCAGGTACCTCATTAAGGACCTGTCTACCAAAGGAAAACAGGCTGAGCAGTCATGACTTGGTAGAGGGGCAGTTAAAGTTGTCCAACAACATAAGTCAAAGTATCATTTTCAGGAAGAGCACTGTCTCTCACACTCTGCATGGCTGCAGAAAAAGTGCCCTGTTCCCAGGGCTGTGCATGGTGCCTCCTGTGTGTGCTGGGGATGCAGATACTAGCGCAGATGTTGTGGAGGTAGCTGATAGGTAGAAAGCTGGCAAAAAGACCTTCTTCTCTGCTCTCTCGCTTGCTAGGGGAGCTGTGCCCAAGGGCTCTGCTGTGTCAATTTGTTGGCAGGGAGCACCTCCCTGTGCCCCCCCTCCCCCCCACTGCTGGGATTTGAACGTGGTGCCTGTAAGTGACAACAGTGGAGGCTGGCATGGCAGCATGTGCATTACAGAGGGCACCGAGTGCCACAGCATCAGCACTGTGGCTTTCTCCTGCTGCAGCCCTGTGCTCATCCAGCTGTCCTCGCAAAGGGTGGTGTGCTGTGGAAGTCTCTTTGCACATCAGCAACTGAATGTGCCTGCGGGAACTCTGGAGGCCTTCTTGGAGGAAGGAAGGAGAGGATGTCTGGTGTAGCTGTGTGTGTTCTGGGGAAGCTCTCTGCTGAAGAGTCTCTGTGTTAGTGTTACTTCCTCCCACGTTTCTGGGAGCTGTATAGGTTCAGTAATGTGTCTGACACTTTTCAGAGGCTGCCAAGCTCTGTTTGCTCTTCCTCTCTCTCTCTTTAAGGCTAGAGAAATGGGAGGCTTGAGACAAAGTAACTTCAGTTTATTTGGCATCAATGACTATGTGTCTTTGCCTGTCCCTTTTGATGTGATGGGCTAGTTCACAGACTGAAGCTGTTTTCAGGGAAGGATTTTCCATCTGAAGATTAATAACCTTGAGAATTGCTGTGACAAATCAAGATTGGTTTGTCATTCCTTCTCACCCCTTGATTTGAAGGCATCGTGGCTGTGCTATCTTTGTTCTGGTGGTACTAACAGCTCAGCCTCACACAGAGGTGTTGGACACTGCATGGGCAGTATCATGCAATTGAAGCTGGGATGCCAGTCATTTACTAAGAAACTCTAAGAATGGAGGATTCTTTTATTTAAATAGTTTTGTATTTCTTGATTTAGAAGACGAAGTTCCTCTTGCACAAGGGGATGGGGTGTTTCAATACAAGAAGAATGGATATACATAATCACCATTACAGAAGCTTGAAACAAGAACATTAAAGAAGGCTGGATTAAAGGTAGTCAAGTAGCCTTGCTGTAGTTCTGCTCTTTTCTTAGCCTTCACAGTTTGAATCAATGAACTTTTATTTTAGTGCAGTTTGAGACTGTGGAGTCTTTAACAAAATGGAAAAAAAAGTCCAAGTAAGTATCCTGCTATGTGACATTATCTTGATATCTGCATGATCACTGCTTGGGTTAGGGTGTACCTAAGAACATGAATATGGCTGTACTGTTTTGGTCTAGAACTGCCTTAGGCTGGCAGGATGTTTACAGAAGGAGTCTAAGAAGGGCAAGCACAGCCTCCTGGCTCTGAAGGTGAATAGCTTGGGTGCTTTCTTGGCTGGAACCTTTCTTTGTAGTGGTGCACTGGAAAACTCTTTTACAGCTTGAAGTGGTGGCAGAAAAACTTATGGAAAAAATGGTGAATAAAACTGAACAAGTAGCCCAGGACTAGATTCACAGGAGCAGTCTGGGTAGATGCCAGTCTCTAACGGCTGGACTACGGAGTGCAATATGTAGCCTCTTGCTTCAGCCAGTGTCTTTCCCAGGAGACTGGCAGTGGCTGATGGGAAGTCACACTTTCCTAAAGGTTTTAAGGGAGATTTGAGAAACTGTAGACTAGTAAGCATCAAGCACATCAGTAGAAGCTAAAGAACAGAGGTAGTGGAGCACATGGATGGATACGATGTTGGTGTATAGGCCCTTTTGTAAAAAGAAGACTTGCCTCTCAGATGTTTTGAAATGCTTGAGGCATAAGAACTGTGAGATCCAGTTGATATACTGCTTGGATTTCCAAAAGGTCTTCAGCAAGGTTTCTCAGAGGAGCTTCTTAAAAAGTGAGACTGTCTTGGAACAAAGGGGAAAGTCCTCATACAGGTAAATATTTTTTTTAAATAAATAGCAGGAATACATTGTCAGTTGTCATGGCAAAAGCTCACCAGTGAAGATCTGGAGGGAATCTACATTCAGGTACCTGTTTAGTATAGTCCTAAATAGAAATATTGCTTCTTGGAGAAGATTGCCATAGTACTGAAGAACTCCAGCCCAGGGATCATCTGCTGGGGGACCGTTTTTTACACACACTCACACATGCTTACTCTCTGCAGAGCTTTAGCTGCCTAAATTTTTAGGGAGGGTTTGTGATGTTGTGCTGGAGACTTGGATGTAGCTTAGATTTGCATTTCAGGAATGCAAGTTGAACTGTTCAGGCTCAATCTTTTTGTTTTTGACTTGAGAATCTGACATGTCTCTTCTTGGCAAAATATTGGTTTGGAGCCCTTGAAACTTTCAGTACGGGTATTTAAAGTAGGCATATTCCTTCATCCAGTTTCTTTCTGTGAAGTGCCAGATGATATCGGACTTCTTCCCTTTCCTTAGAAAGTGGAACATTGATACTGAATCCTGGGGAAATCAGCAAGCATGGTTGAAGGAGTACGTTCCGATCAGACTCTGACAGAAGGCATTGTGTGAGGCGCTCTGGCAGCTGCAGACAAGTGATTGAGCTTACTGTGGCAACGGTCTGAACCAGCTGCAAGTTTTGATGAGCTCTATGTTTTTTTTTATATTCATGTCATATACAGTAGTGCAGGAGCAAGCATTTTATTCTATACCTATGCTCGTGTCCCCAGTGCCTTGGCTGTTCAGGCATGTTTATGTATAAGGTCTGCCAGCCAGACCTTCTACTCTCCTGTCTTAAGAAGCTGGCAGTGGTAGTTCATAGTGCAGTGGAAAGTGAAGAGGAAATAACTGGGAACAGAAAACATGTATTGTTCCAGGCACTGGGAAGACGGAGCTCACTCATTAGCACTCTGCAGTTCGGCTCTAATCCATGAAATGCGCAGTGCCTGCTCAGGCACCCAGGGCTGAGCTGGCACTGTGTTTGTTGCACAGGAGCTCTGGAGGCGTGCAAATCCTCGTGCTGAAATGGGTCACATTTCAGACTCTGCTCTCACAGCTACTTTGCCAGCCAGGGCTGTATGATGACCCTCTTGCAATTTGCAAAAACTGGAAATGTTCACCTCTGCTCTCAGAAATGAGAAGCTGAAAACTGAAAGGGTGGAATGGTGAACCCACAGATTACATTGGTGACCCCCCCTCTAAGGTGGTTGCTGTTGCCTCTTGGCAGTCCTCTCACCTGCATTTTGCCTGTGCAAGGATCCAGCCAATTATTGGAGAGGCTCTGAGCGTTTGGAAAGGGATGACAACATCATAACATCTGCTAGAGGGCTCGTGGAGACAGGGGAGTGAGTGCAGCTGGGCCTCCTCTTCTCCGACCTCTGTGTGCATGAACAGAATGTATTTAAACTTTCCATGGGGAAACATAGATATCTGTTCACATACAGAGGCCAGCTTGCATCATATCTTGCTGGCCCCTGTCTTTATGCTGCAGTATACATGGATGTTTGGGTGGGCTTGCACTGGTGGCAGGGCTCAGGGGCTTCTGGTTCTTTCATGGTGTGGCTGTTCCTCCTGGGAAGTGCTGGCTGCTCACTCCCCTGCTTTTGAAGAGTACTCGCTGGCATGTGGAAGCTCATTGCAATTCAGGGAAAGTAGCTGAAACTTTTCTTCTAGAAAAGTAGGTTGGGGAAATCTGCCTGTTAGGAATGTCTGGAGGGAGAAAAGGGGATTTGATGAAGGCGATAAGAGCCTGACACAATCCACCTTCATCTGTTTTTATTGAAGAGATTTGTGGTGTGAATGTAAATCATAAAGGCTTCAGTAAAAACACCAGTTCCTTCTAGAGTGGCATCTGGTGACCTGAGGTACAAGTCCAAAGTAAGATCTTTGGGTCTGACTTCTCTGTGATCTTAGGCATCTCACTTTCCCTTTCTGCGCCCTGCCTTCTCATCCAAAATAGGGAGCAGTGCCGGGGGGCATTGAGGAGGTGTGACTGAATGACCAGCAGCTTTGCTGAGTTGTGCAGTAGGATGGGAGAATGAGGTGAATCATCCAAGCTCTAGTGATCTGTTATAGTAGCAATAACAAAGAGATGAGTACAAACAGCTGTGTCTTGGCTAGTTGCTTTTTATCTGGAGGATAAGAGCTGGGGGGTTGGCATGTGTCTGGAAGGACTGCCATTGCTTGTCTTCCACTACAGCATTGGAAGGGAAATTTGGTCAGCCAAAGAAACGCTGGGTCCGGCTCAGACCAGTCTCAATGTGAGCTGAGCATTACTGTCCAACTTCTGGCAACCTGGCTGGCTTGAGTAGTGCTTGTTTGCACCCCTCATTCTCCCAACAGGAGTGTTTTGAGCCTGCTCCAAATGGGTCTCTTTCCTCTTACCTGAGAGGTCTTCAAAGATGTGCAATTGCTGCTGCAGGACTCCTGTCAGATGAGTGCTCTGGTGGGAGGAACTTTTGCCACTGCACTGTGATCTGCCTTCTCTCAGCAACGGCACATCCCAGGCCAGCCTGCGGTGGGAGCGGTTCGCAGCAAGTTGGCCTTCCTTCCCATATCCATCTAGTTTCATGGCTGTGTGTCATGTGCTGGAGACAGAGCAGTGCCTGGTAAAGGGTCTTTAAACATACATTGCTCACAGTCTGGTAAAGGCAGGCAAAGAGCACAGCTCAGATGTGAGCACGATTGCATTTGCATGAGCTGTATTTCTGCATTGCTACTCAGAGCAGCAGTTTGCAGGATGTGCTTGCTTGAGCTTGCCACAGCAGGATGTGAAGTGTGGACATGGATGAGGAGGGGCTTATGCTGTGTCACTGGCTGGCATGGTGACTTGCAGCCTGCAGAAGACATTGGGAAGTGTGGCATCGTAGCTTTTGTGTATCTGAGACTTTGCTACCTTGGAGATGGGCTTTTTAACAGCCTTCTGAACTTGCAGGGTATGGACTGACAAGACTTGGACAGCGGCAGTGTCCTGCTATAAGGTTGTACTGTACCCAGGGCTCCTGTTTGACCACAGTACGGTAGAACAATAATGCTTTCCTTTTAATAATAACTGTACTTATAACAGTGTGTACATAAGGCTGGATGGAGGAGAAACCTTGTGAACAACAGCAGGCTCTTCTGTTGTAGTAAGTAAACCTGTTCTTGCATTGCTGAGGGCAATCAGCATTTAGGTAGGTCTAACCTGTCTCTTCCTCTTTGCAAATGTGCATAGCTGGTGGCCAAGTGGGTGCTGAGTTTTCTAGCTGCCTCAAATGTGAAAGAAATTTATTCAATGTTGCTGCTTCCAGTAGGTGCTGGTCTGGTTCCAAAATGGGAAAAGCCAGTTTGGTTTATGTTAGTGAGGCAGGTCAGGTTTTCTTGAACATTGATAGCTTTACGTCGTTCTCTGTGTATAGAATTGATTTTAGGTGGTGTGAGCAAGAGTTTCTCATGCTGTCAGTTCTTAGCCCAGTAACTATTCTTTGAATATGGGACTAATATGTGCCAAGAAGACAACCTCAGTCTCCTGCTCTGCTAGTGCTTTGGGACTGAAGTCCAAATCTAGATCAAAAGCACTAAATGTTGGTGTCTTAAAATGCCAGAATCAGCTGGGGGCATAAATTTCAAGATGGAAGTGCGTCACCAGTTCATATCATAAAAGCATTTCCCAGGGAGAAAGGTTTGCTTCAGAAAACTCACTAGGACTTATGCTAAAAAAATTGGGCCGACAAAGAGAATTTTGTTGAGGTATAATGAGATCAATGCATCTTCGTGTTAATTATGTTTGGCAACGTGCACTCATCTGTGACTTCTGCCAGCACAAATGCAATGGACCTCAAGCCTCTTTGACAGAGTTCAAGGTCTGTATGCTGCTAACAAGAGTCCTCAGAGGCTGGGACAATAGTTGGATCCCTTGTCCCTTTTGGTGGTGAGAAGAGAAATGTGCAAGGCTGTCAGACAACATGAACTTCCTTTCTTCAAAATGGGTCAGAGCTGGAGTACCAAATGCTAATAGTAATGTTACTGCTAGCAGACTTCCTGGGGCTCTGCTGCAGCCTTGCTTCTGGTTTCTTTCATTCTGGAGCATTTCAGCTATGTGGAAAAAGCTTTATGTACCTTCTCACAGAAGCAGATTGAAGTCAGTAATCCATCTCTGGAAAGTCCTTTACCACTTACCTATAGCATAGCTGTTGACAGCAGCATGGGGTCAGGATTATCACCAAAGTAAAGTGTACCAAATCACATGTGAACTCCCTACAGTCCTGGAGCCCTATAAAAATTATAGGGTTATTCAGCGTATTTGTTTCTAGCTTCCTTTTTTAAAAGTGAGAGAGTGACTCACTTCATGTTTACTAGATTGAAAATTCTCAAATAATTAATCTGCTTTTGTATGGAAATGAAAGTTCAGTTAAAATCTCCAAAGTCAGTCCCTTAAAATTAGCTCACTAAAACTACTTTAGATGTACTGGATTATAAGAACATTAATCTAAACATGTTTTGTATAGAAAGCCCAGTTAATTGGATGGAAGATTATTATTCCTGAGTAGTCAGAAACTAATGGATTCTGTTCAATGCCTGCCAAAAGTCTGGAACTAGCAGATCTTATCGTATACACTCTCCCCTTTTATTTGGAGGTTCAAAGAGGAAAATCAGCTTTCTGCTTTTTCAAGCTTCCAGTTGGGTTTCTCAACTCCGCAACCTGTCAATGAACCAAAGTATTTCATTTCTGTTTGCAGTGGTATTCTCTCTGTGCACCCAGGGCAGGAAACGGCTGTCAAGTCTGGGGCTAGCACTCAGCTTGCTTGGGTTCCAAATGTCAGTCTGCTGAGTTCCTTGTACTCACTTTGAGTTCTTTAAAGCTATGAAGCATTTTTTCCTGCAAAAACTTTTTTTTAAGTTCACAGAAAATACTTTTTACTAGCTGTATTGTAGGTTGATTGTTAAAATTTCAGTGTACTTTTTAGGTGTATTTCTGTTTTCTAAAAGATTTGAATAGAATATCTCAACTTTTGTGTCCACTCTAAGTGCTGGGTTGGCTTTTATCTACACATCTGCTTTGGAGGAATGCTGTTACAGAGGAGATTAAATAGAAGAGATTTTTGCAAACATTCTTGCTGCTCTGAGGCTCAAGTGTCATGAAATCTGAAGGGACACCCAGGATCACTGAAGGATGAAGGTTCTCAGCCCAGATGAATAGCCACTGTTGTGTGGTCCCCAGAAAGCACACCCACCTGAAAACTGTTAGTTGTGCATCTGTGACTGACGAATCTGGCCTGGGATCTGGGCAGGACTGTGTACTTTGTTAGCGAGGTCCAGTTGTAAAATCCTGGCCTGGAGGACTGTGCCCTCTGACCTTGCAGGTCCTGGGAAGGTGATTTTCAAGGGCAGTTGCTGTGCTTGCAGCACTTGCTGTCTGACTTCCATTCATTCTTTGCTTCCCCAGAAGTTGCAATTTTTTCCTACAGTGGTCCTGCTCTTGCAAGATGCTCTTGCCTCCTCTTCTGATGTGAACCTTCTTCCTTCCTTTGATTGTGCTGTTTGTTTGTTCCCATCCTGTCCTTGCTGTCACCTTTTATCTTCTCTGATGACACAGACCATGGATGGATGCTGCCGAGAAGCCCCTTTGACACTGAACGTGAATTGGATCACTTGGGATATGTGAGATAATTAGGTACAATTGTGTGCAGATGAAACAAAACAAGTTTCAGAAAAAGCTCACAAAACCACTGCACTGAACAAGGCTGATTTCTATACACAGAATATTCACTTTTGACTACAGTCAAATGCTAAATCAGCTTGTGCCTTGTGACAGGGCTGGAGCATTAGTTGCTTCTAAGCAGGTAAATTTTGTCCCACAGTTAAGACATGCCTTGGCCCTGGGCTGCACATGCTTTGGCTGTTGCAATGTGAAGGATGGCAGGGTTGTGTATATTCTTGATGAGGCCAGGAGTAACATCAGTGGTGTCCAATTTTGACTGACCTGTGCATGCTTCTCTAATTATATGGTGATTTTAAGCAGGGATTGTTCTTGTAAAACTGTATTTAAATTTGCCAGTGCAATTTTAGTGCATGTTAAAAAACCTAAACTAGTGCAGGCTTGGCATATACCCTTCATCGGGTAGAAGCCAGTTGTAGATAGCATGCAATGGGTGCAGCTGAACCTGCTGTGGCAGTTTGAAATTGCACTGTTCAGCCTTACGTGTGTGTTAACAGAGAAGTTCTAGAAAGCAGTGCCATAGTTGCTTGTGGACCCCAGTAAGTGCCTCTGCCTTTCCACTCAAATGCACTGCAGTGATTTCCACTCTGGTTGAGTAGTGGCGCTTTTTAGCTTTCTAAAGCAAAAGCCTCCTCCATCAATGGCTGATGCCTTGAAAGGAAGACCTCCAGACCTTCTTCCTTCTTTCAGGGTACAAATCTATTTTAATTCTCCCCATTGCTAGTTCAGTTCCTGGGCTGTCTTTCCCCCTTGTACAAAGCAGGGTTGGCTGCAGTCCAGGTCTGTAAAGACCCACATTGTTCTGTGTGGAATTGGTCATCACAACTGGTTATTCCCTTTAAACAAGAATCTTTAGGTGTAGGTGACATCAGAGGACCTTGGTGGTATTTGCTTCTATGGACAGAACCAAATTGTACTCGTGTTCCCTCAATGTGTCAATGTACTTGATACTGGAACCAGCCCCAGTGATACTGCAAAATGGTTCTTCCAGACAGCATTGCCAGGGTTGCAGTGGATCAGAGGTTCATTTAAGATTGGGTGGGAATTCAGTGTACCATGACATGATGGCTATGGGGGATGCTGTGTTGGGTATGAGTGTTTGTTGATGGGGAGCTGATGGGGCCTAGCTTATTTTATCTACTGTAGGACACACTGGGCTGAATACAGGAATCCTGGAGATGCTGGGCTGCTGCTCTAGTGCAGGTGTTGGGGGGAAGCATGCTGTATCTGCAGTGACAGTGGTGGAACTGCTTCTCCTGTGTCAGGTTGGTCCAGAGAGCAGCTCAGCATCTTCCACCCAGCAGCAGGTAGGACTGCTGCTGTTGGGCTGGGCATCCCTGGCCCTGCCACTGCTGGAGATACAGCTTGTGTTTGTGAGGCTAGGTGTTCTGAGCATGTTGGATGGTCTATTCAGCTTCCAGGATTTTGGATAGTTGTTGAGTCTCCAGGTATTGTGGACCTGTGTGTCCCCCCCACTTCACCCTCTGTGCCTCCATCCCCTCCACTGAATCTGGGCTGATCCTGCCATATGCCACTTACGATAAGGAGCAATGCTGATGCTCTGATGTAGAATCTTTGTAGATGATTGATCTTTTATATCTTACATGAGGGAAGAGTAGGGCGATTGCACCCAATGAAACATGCTAGTAAAAGACCCTGTGCTTCTGTACCTGGATAGGAGCGCTCTTCAGCATTCCATGGGGAACAGCTTCCTCTGCCTCTTCTCCATACACAATTATCCTGAGAAAGGGATTTACCTCTCCTTTGAACTAGCAGCCTATTTATAGCTGCAAACTGAGCACCAGTGAATATAACATTCTACTAACAAGCTGATGAATGCTTTTGGAGCCTTGGCTTCTCTGGACTTGTGTTTTGTTCTTGTTTCTGCACATTGTTGTTCATGTCTTTGGTAATCTGACTTGGTTTCCTCTTGGAAACTTGCTTGGATGCTTGCTTCTTGGCCCTGGGAACTGAAGACAATGTGATCTAGCTAGGCTGTTGGGCTGCCCCTCCCTTCAGGCATTAGGATGGGTTGTCTGATGCCTTCACAGCATTGCTGTTAAGGAACTGCCAGATATTTCTGAACTAGGTTTTTCCTTTGAGTGGTACACTAGTGGTAAGTCCAGATCCTGGGCCTTTAGTTAAGCTCGTTCCCCTGGTGCTGCTGTCCCTTGACTTTTGTCCTTCTCTTAAAAATTGTAACTGGCTAGAATTTCACAGTCACTTGCAGTCTTATTACTTGCCCTTTTTTAACCACTTCGTCCATGTTAGATAGTCAGATTCATAGGTGTCCCCTCATGGCTGTTTTCAAAACTTTTCAGTATTATTCTGAGCTTGAACTAGCTTTCATTTCTTTTGTAGGCTTCTTTTACAGTTTGATCAGTGAACCAAAAAAGCCACGTTTTTGTCTCTTCTGCTTCAGTTGGCGGTTGCAGAGCTGCCTGTGGGCCAGCTCCGAGGTATGTGCACTGCCATACGTTTTCCTAACAGACCATGTAGAAGAGCTGGGGATGACTTATTTCAGAAATGTTTAACGACCTCCTCTATAAAACTCAGAGTACTTAGAAAGAAAACAAGGACACTGCATCTGAACATACAGGTTTGAGTTGGCCAACACGTGCCCAGATAACGGGCATAAAGAAGCCCCTCTGTTGCACCAGGTGGCTTTGTGTGCTCCTATCGTGCAGGAAATCCTTCTCTTCAGCCACAGATTCCCACGGGTTGGTGGGAAGGATTGTATGATAAACCACTTGTCCCTATATTTCCCGAGTTCTCCAATAGGCGTTCGGATGCTCCAGTGAGTGCTACAAAAATGTGTTTTAAAGAGAGTAAGTGGTTGGTAGGGTGTTGAGTTTTTCATGTATGTTACAAATTCAAATTGCCTTATCCAGGGTGTCTTTGGATGGCTGCATGTGCCTGGTGTGGCTGTAATACAGAATGTGGTGAAGGGGCACACCAAGTTATTCACAGACCCTTTTGCTAGACAAAATATCTGTCATGGTAGCTCTTGGGTCTGCTTGCAGCTTGCTGAGATGCTGGATGGACACAATGATCCTTGGAAAGAATGTCCTGTTCCACTGGGACAGCAGCTGGAAGTGAGCAGCTCCAGGTGCATGGAGTGTCATCTGCTTAGTCTGTGTGCTGCTTGCTGGAACCCCCAGGGCCCTGTCAGTTTGTGAGTAACTGTGTGACGCTGCTGAGCCCAAGCTGCAGTGCCTTTGAGAGCAGGGGCTGTGCCTGCTGGGAAGCCTGGCAGCCTACTGGGAAATCTTGTGGTGCCAGTGAGCATGAATGACTGCAGGCAGCAGCTGCCTGCGTGCTTCGCCTGTAGAGGTCCTCAAGGGGAAACTGTCTTTGCTCTGGCCTGCTGGAGCTGAGGCTGCTCCCTGGACACAGCTCTACTTTTGCAGAGTAGCCGGTCCGTGCTTCTTGATGCTTGCTCCCAGAGACCCTGATGTTACAGGGATGGACCTGAGCATAAAGCACTATTCTATTGCTGGGCCTTTCTGGTAAATACCATGATACTCCTCAGCTAGGGATCTAACGTGAGCCATAGCAACGTGTACAGCCTTCTCAATTCCACGCCAGCTGCATGGGTTGTGTGACATCTCTGCCTCAGAAAAGCATGAACGTTTGGGTAGAAACAGCCCAGCAGCTTTGGATTTCAGTGGTGTGACAAGATGGACGTCTCTGCCAGGAGGGGCTATTTCTGAAGCTGACTGGCAGGGAGAAGTACACGCTCGAGTGTTTGCAGGCGTCTCTATGCTAAAGGGAAAGCTGCACTGTAGCACCAGGTAAGCTGCAGCTCTTTGCCATGGGGTCTGTGAGATAGCTCTGGTATGTCTGTGACAGTAACAGGTTGGAGTGGATGAAAGGGTCTTTCTAGGCAGATCTTGGGTTTTCCATTCCACGCTCTGGTCTTGATTTTTACACTGAATGCACAGAGTGATTGTTCTGTGATTTTAACAGCTGCCCTTTCATAGCCCCCCGACTTTTCAGACAAAGATCCTTGTGTCTATTGTGTGTGGTCAGCACAGTGGCCTTACCAGTCTAGATCAGTGGGTTAAGAGACCTGTGTACCAGAGAGGTTAAAAATCTGTTGGGAAACTCCATGCAGAAAATTTAAGCTCACTTTTTTGCTTTCACCTGGGAAGTAGTTCACAGAGACCCAGAGATCTGGGGTGGTGATTGAAAAGCAGTGCTTTCAGCAGCACTGCACTGTGAAGGTACAGGTGGGTACCAAATTACAAACTGGTTAAAAGGAAAAGATTTAAAGCAAAACTAGTGGGGAAAGCTGTGAACAGAGCCTGAATATATCTGAGAAGACCACACAGCAACTTTGTTACAATAGCAGTGTTCCAGCCTGTGCAGATTCTGGGGATGATAATACAAGGCCATGATGCTTCAGTAGGGCATTTTGCTGTTACTGATTTTTTCTAGCACAGAGCAGCATGACCAGACTGTAAAATGACATTACGAAGTGCCAGGTTTGTATCTGACTCGAATCAGATTAAATGTTAGCAGGAAAAGAATTTTGCTGGGAAACATGCAGTTCTCAGGAGTATTTTATTCTTTCCTCTTAGCTTTTGAACCTGTTGGGCAAATTCATTCAGTATTTATGGAAGAGTAGAAGGAGAGAAGTTTAAAAACTACGTCACTGGGTATAAGGAGGGTACAGGGAAGCCTCATGAGCAGCAAAATGTTCAAATTTCGAAGCTGTAGCCCCATGAGAGTGGAGAGCTGGACGTTCTCTGCCTTGTCATTGGCACCTGTTCCTTGCGTTTTGCCTTAGTGTGGTTATATTGCCTACTTGGGCAGGCTGGAGGCTTGTGGGGCAGAGCTGTACTGTGTGAGGGAGGCATTTAGTGCAGCTTTACAGGCAGGAATGAAGCTGTGATAAAACAGTAGCAACCTGGCTGGTAGCTGTGCTGGGTCCAGAGCTGTGCCAGTGCCATCAGAGATGGAGCAGCTCTTCCTTAGAGTGGCTTGGCTCAGAAAGAACGTGGTTAGTAGCACAGAGGAAAGCTGGATGTGCAGAAGGCTGTAGCTTGCCTCAGTGAATGGTGGTACCTGCCTTAACCCTCCGTACTGGTAAGTTCAGTCCCTGCTAGTTCAGACACTCTGCTGGGCAGAGCTCTATATTGAATTCTGTCTGGAGAGAGGAGACTTGCTAGGAAGGAGGGGCAGGAATAGCCCTGCTGATGCTAACAGGCTGTGGTAGTCTGTTTCATGTTGCCCAGGTTCTGCGATGACTACATACGCAGGCAGTGGTCATGCTGCTTGGGAGTTAGTGGTGCTGGGTAGGCCTAGCACCACAGCAGCAGCTGCTCTTTTCTCCCACAGCGGGACTAGCTGCATTGGCAGGAATGACTCCTGAGATCTGGGTTGGAAGGATGCATGTCTTGTGTGTGATTTGCTCTCCAGGCTGGCAAAGCATGTGGGAGCTCTCAGTCCACAGGAAGGATGGGTCAGGAGGTGACATTTCCCAGGAGGAAGCAGTCCTCAGGTCAGGAGGTGGCATTCAGGTTAGTATATTGACTTTAGCTGTCTCTTTGTCTGCTGTGTAGTGTCCCACACTGAGCCATCCTGCAAATAAGCCTAGTGGCAAGCACTCATGTCCTAGACACGAGTCCACAGCACAAACAGCTAGCAGGCCAAAGTGGTCCACTTCTTTTCAAGGCTGTCTGTATTGCTGAGTCCAAAGCTGTGGAGCTGTCTGTAGCTATGGAGCCTGCAAAGGACAGTTGTACTTAGAGAAATCTGCCAGGGAATAGGAAAGGAACATTTAATCATATAGGCTTATCTTTGACTTGCCTCCACTGTTGCATTTCATTGGTTTGAGAAAGCAGCATTTGTCTTGTTTAGAAGCAATTTGCTTGGAGAGATGCTGGCGTACACTTGCCCATGTGACGAGGTACATCCAAACCTCAGAGGATGGCTCAGCAGCCTCTCCTTGCGTCACTCCCTGTGTTTAGGGCTGGTGTACACTCAATAATGCATCTTGGCTGATCTCTTTTAACAAGGATGTTTCAAAAACATAACCTGTTAAAACCCTGTGAAGGAAGCATAGTGGCTGGTCCAAGAACTGTTTTGGCTACAGTTTGGCTGCAGCTATCAGATGTCAGTTTTAGAAGTCCTGGGGAAGAGAATGATTTTGCACATCATGTTAGGTATTTAGAAAGATTTTTATATTCTCCTAGATATCTTCGGTAATGCTGAGTGGGTCTTATGTTTTCCAGCCAAAATCAGTGAATCCATTACCTGGTTGTGCTTGATCCTCCCTCACATCTGGCTGCTTTCACACAAGTAGCAAGCAGCTCTGATAGTTGTTGCTGGTGATCACCAATAGCTACTGCTGCTGGCTGAGACATGCATACAGTCTGTTGATGTTCTTGTCCCTTCTCTGAGCCTCCTTATCTTCTAGGTGCATTTGACCCAGCCTGGTATGTCTGCTATGCCTTGTCCTAACTGTTGTATGTCTTTGGGGTGTGACCTGCTCTTTCCCGTGCATCTGTTGTGAGTGGCTGTGCCATCTCAGTGGTGTTGCAATACTATGAAATATATATCTGAACACAGAGGAGTGCTAAGAGCTTGTGATGGGAGAGCCCACTGTTCCCGGGAGGCCTCTGGGTGGCAGTCAGAGTTACTGGGCAGACCTGTGCTTGGTCCCTGCACTGAGAAAGCTGCTTCTGAGTGCGTTTAATAGAGCAGCTGGGTGCAGCAAGCTCAAGGGCAAGTCACTGACCAAACCAGAGCTGTTCTGAGATCATCTGCCCAGAGATTAAACAGTTAGGCACTCTTCCAAGGGCTGATCAGAGCAGAGAATGCCTGATAAACGTACCAACACAGTGAGATGATGATGTTTAATGCAGTTAAATTGACTGCCCAGTCAGATGAGAACAGGGGGGACTCATGGGGTGGGCTTTCTCTCCTGTGAGGATAGGAAAAATGAAAAAATGGGGTGCTCCAATTCAATACAGTGGTGCTGAGGTCCCATTTAATGTGCTGCACTGGCAGAGCCTGCACTGGCCTCTTTAAGAAGAGGCTGCAGTCTGTCTTGAATGGCCATCCCAGGGGGCATGTGCTAACCAGGACACAAGGCTGTGAGGAGGACTCCGGGCAGCTGCGAGCAGCCAGCCATGAAGACAAGGAAAGGTGGATGTATCTACTTGCAGGACACTGTTTTCTTTCCTTTGCCTCCCATTTGTCCTGACTGAGGATGCCGTCTTGCTCTTGATAACGTATAGCATGCCGACACTGGCATTCTTTGCTGTTGCCATTGTTTGCATGCCTTTGCCCTCTGTCCTCCTCCCCCGCAGTGTGGCCAACTTGCTGCTGTGGGAAGAAGGAACCCCTTCTCAGCATGGGCTTTACGTTCCTTTGCTGTTATAACCCTCAGAGTCAAAAGGAAGAAGAGTGTCAGCTGGTCCACCAGAGTGAGCTTTGGCCTTGGGTTTGGTCTGTCTGGAGGCACTTGAAAGGAGAGGGGATGATGGAATGGACCAGGGATAGTCTCATGGGAAAATAGTCTGGATTTCGTGAGGCAGGCAGAGCCATAAGCTGTGAAACGCCTTACAGGAAATGAAGGTATGTAGCAACCTGGGGAGTTTTGTCTTCCTGTCCCTCATGCTTTGGGATTTTCTTTGGGAAGGTCACTTGAGAATTGGGATGAGTCAAACCTACTGCAATATGCAGTAACAGAGGTCTGCTCTGGATCTAGCAGCAGGGCAGATGTGTGCTATTGGTAGCAAGCTGCTGTCAGTCAGGATGCTGGGGAGCCAAAGTGCCCCTCTCGTGGCAAAGAGAGGATTGCTGGTCAGCACCAGGGCTGTTGTGCAGCACATCACCTTGCATAGCTCAGCTGGGAGACCTGATACACAGCACACATTTGATGGCCCTGGCTCTAGCTGTTTCCTTGGGGACCCCAGGAGGGTGCTGTCATGGTCTTTGGCTTCTGCATCTTACAGTGTTACACCACTTCAGTGCAGCTTGCTTTACTTACCCTTCCCAGACTGCAGCAGTTGCAGTTGCTGGAGGGCAGAGAGGCAAGAGTGTGCTAACAAGCCTTGTGTGCTCTGTCACGCTTTCCCTTGGGGAGGCTCTCAAAGCAGGCTGACGTCGGCTTTCATCCCAGTTCATCTTAAAGCATGTAATTGGCCCTCCTACCCATCCTGATGCCTGAGCTGCAGAGGCTGATGAAGAACCTGCTGTTGTCCCAGTTCATCGCTCCTGTTTGCTGGCAACAGGGACTTGGTTTCTGAAAGTGGAGTAGGTCTCTCCTCCCCTCTGCGTGCATCAGTGGTGTCTCATGCATACATATCATGGCTCAGGGAGTATCTTGACTTACGAAAGTGGTGGCTGAGAGCGCGTTCCAGGCAGTATCTCACTACTTGCACCCCATTTGTGTGCTCTTCCCTTGGCTCCTGCTTTGGCCACTGTCACAGGTGAGCTGTAGGGCTGGACACCCCTCTGATGAGAGGGGTTAAAGCTGCTTTTGCAAACTGCTCTATGAGACAGGGCAAGCTGCAGGGCATCCCCTTCTCCCGGGTGGTCTGTTCCTGGCTGGCTGCCTTCTGCCCTCTAGTGGGAAGCTTCGCAGGAAATAGGTGCTGCACAGTAATTGAGCAGGGGTGCAGGAGTGTCCTGTACCTTGTGAGCCCCACTGAACATCTGGCACCTCTCCAGAAGCCCAGTCTCAGAGGTGGATATCACCTTGAAAGGCAAACCTGAGCTGTCAAAGTCAGGAAAAATATCGAGGAGCTGCTAAACAGCTGCTATTGAAAGCTTACCCCACAACTGTGCATCTAATAAAGCTGGTACTGTTGACAAGGATGTGTGGAGGGCCAGTGAGGGGAAAGGTGGATGTGGTGTAGGTGGCATGGGAGCTACAGGCAAAACCCAGGGAGCCTGGCTGCTGCCAGTTGAAGAAATCAGTGCAAATATTCAGGAAAATAATCCTGCCCAGAGAATAAGCTGCCACTCACCAGTGGTCAATAAGCCAAACACTGAACAGCCCAGAGTGCCAGCAGAAAAAAATGTACCATGTCTGCTCAAAAGGAGTGTGAGACCTGCTATTAAGGTTTTAAATCCCATTAGTGGCCAGATGTACTGTTCAAAGAGCTCTTTTTGCTGCCTCGCTTTACACTCAAGCCTTCACCTTCCACATGTGATCCCAGTAGAAGTGCTCCTCAACACCTCTGCCTCCTCAATGCCTATGTCCTGTGCAAAAAGAGACTCCTGAGGTTCCTTGTTTACACAAAACTCAAGATGCTTCTCTGCCAGGCACCTGTGCCAGTTTGTGAATAAGTTTTAGGTAGTTGTGCAGCTCCAGGTTTGCAGGGTGCTTCTAAAGCTGCTGCTCCCTAACTGTATATGGTGTACCCCCAAATTTTTTTGCTGAGGCCATAGGTAGGTCAAAATTGTTTTCTTCTCCTTACTAGTTGTTCTCAGGCTTACGAGCAAAGCACTGGATCTAACCTGCTCCTCCTGTACTGTGCACAGATGTATTTTCATCCAGTTTTCCTTCCCTCTCTTACCAGCCTTAGGAACTGTACCTCTGGTTTGTATTCCCCCGGGCATCAGGGACTTTAGAGGTGTGTGGCATTCACTGAAACATTGGCCTTGAAATGCAACAGTAAAAGCAGCCACTGTGCACGTCATTGGTGAGCAGCAGTCACCTGTTGGGACAGGAGGTTGGATGAATTTGTAAACAGCAACTGGAGCCAGTGCTTTGCTGCTGGCACTGAATTTCACACAATGCACGTGTTACAGGAGCTTTGCTTTTCAAGATGAACTCACAGCCCAGGTTGGTGACAATGTTCTAAGTGTTTCATCAGACTTCAGAGCAAAACCTCCAAATTTAACTAGAGAGGAAGGAAACAGCTGGGAAGCTGCAACCTGGAGCAGAAAAAAAAAGGAAAAAGTGAGTGATGCTTTGGGGTGTTCTCAAAGTAAGACTTCAGTGTCTAAGAACATACTCTAGAAAATTGCATACTCTATAATATTTCACCTTTGAGGTTTTAATGCTATCAGGCAGTTAACTTGGTGAGTTCCTGGGCTTGCTCCTTTCTCTCTGTTCCTCACCCGCATCCCCTACTCCCACCCCCCCAGTCTTATTTTGATATAATTGCTTGCAGTTCAGAATCCCAACTTCAAAAGTCAGTGCTTGCTGAGCTGAGGTGAGTGGGAGTGTGTGTCTGTGTGCATGTGTGTCTGTGTGCATATGTATCAGTGCACACATGCGCGTGCTCCCTAGCTGGAGGTGGTGCTGTTGGGATGCATGTGTTCGTGTGTATGTGCGTGTGCTCCTTTTTGTTACCATCATCTTAGCTGGGGGTGGTGGCAATGATGGGTGTGTGAATGTGTCTGTGTGTACATGTACTCCTGCTTGTTACCTCCTCAGCCAGCAGCGGTGGTGGGGTGTGTGCTCCTGCTTGGTACCAGGTTGAATAAGGAGGTACAGCAGAATGAGTGAAAAGTAGGAGCTGCTTTAATTTGTTGCATGTTTAAAAAGCCATGATCGGGAAAGGGGATTTTTGGCTGACTGACCATCCCAGTTAGTGGTGGAAAGAAGGCAGCATTTTTGAAGATAATACCAGGAAATGGTGAGTACCTTTCACCAGTAAATGACCTGGAGTACTGGAGTTCCAGGAGGCCGTCAGACTGTCCTGTTGGAGCTCATTTTCCTTGTTGCTGTCAGTCACTGTTTCTGTCAGAGTATTACACAGTCACATTCACCAGAACTGGATATAGAGGAAGTCCTTGCAGTAGTTCCACAGTTCAAAAGCAATTGCTACTTATTCTGTTTAATTATATGAGCAAGTAGATCCAGATTTATTACTTATCTACCAAAAAGTTCAGTGACTTGTGGGGATCACACAGTGATCAGTTCTGGGCAAGACCATGGGGCAGTTGCTGTGGGATTTGGCTGTTCAGAGAGGCATACAGTTCTGATCACTGTGGATCGATCCCGTCCTATAGAGATCTGCAGGGATTAGTGTGAGACCCACTGCTGTCCAGTACTGGCACTAAACACCTAGCGTTAACACAAATCTGGGTGATGCAGGGATTGGTTAAATAACAGATCAAAAGAGGGTCATCAGGGACAGCCAAGCTGCTCGGGAGCAAGCTTTTAAAAATTGTGTGCTCTTGTGCTGCAAATAAGTACATTTAGACTCCAGAACGTGTGCTAATCCCTGTGAGAAGGGTAATGGTATTTTAGAAAGCACTGTTTTGAAAAGGGGTTGGAGTTGCAGGGTACAAGCTATACCTGACCTAGTGAGATCTTTGCGTGCTGCAGGGAGGGAAGAGCGGAAGAGTGGAAGGGGGTAACCACCTTCCTGCATGTGGTATGGGAAGGACCAAGGGCAGAGTACAGGCTCTCCCACTGTGTAAAAGAGATCTTGAAAACTGGAGAGGGGTAGAGAGAGAAGAAAGAAGCTTTAAAGTGCCTTATTGGACATAAAAGAGCTGCCCAAGTGGGCAAAGCTGATCAGTATGCATGTACTCTTCCCTGAAGGAAAATAGCAGGTACTGACAGGACTCCTGAGTGCCTCAGAGAGGCGCATGAAGAGCTAATGAGTGGATTAGTTTGGATATGGAGCGTGTTTTTACAGTGAGAACAACTGCCAGGTAGAATTATAATCTTTCAACATCCTCAAATTAAGACAGGATATCCTTATGGAAGTTTTAATCTTTTGGGGATAACTTTTCCATGCAGGTAACTATCACAACTGGATCAGTGCTGTATGGAAAATTTGAGTAGATGTTCTGTCCTTGTCTTACACATTCAAGCCTCATTCCTCTCTGTGGCTTGTCTAGGGACTAGGGACAGCCAAAGTTAGCACTGGTTAGTGGTGGTGTTAGCTAAACTTAGCCTCTTTACAAGCTTTTCCTTAGTACATCTGGTGTAGTTGCTGTACCCTGTCTTCCTGGGTAGCACTCAGTCCTGCCCTCCCTGCCCTAGAAGTGGCCTCCTTGTCTTTGGCCACACTACCCGCAGCTCACTCCTAACCTTGCCTAAGTATTTCTGGGGAGTAAGAAGCCCGCCCTAGATGATAAGATTTCTCCCTTCCTACGAGCAGAGGCTCAGAGCGGAAGTGTGGGCAGACATGGGATCACTGATTCCAGTGCTGGTGTGCACTGGATACAAGGTCTTAGGGGGCTGTAGCCCTGGGCTTTGGCTGAAGGAACCCAGGCCATCTGGCAAGGTGGTGGGCAGAGCTTGCCTGCACTCCCAGCTTCCTGACTTCTGGTCTCCACCATGCCCTGCTATCCAAACACAAAGGACAAAGCAGCAGGGTTGTAGTCACAGTCCAGCAAACATTCTGCACAAGCTAAATCATTTTCGCAGGGAGGGCAGGGACGTGGTAGGACGTAAGTACTTGCTAAGCCCTAAACCTGTCCAGCAGTATGGCTGTCTATCCTTTCCTTTCCAGTATCGTTCTGCCTCTGTGCTGTTCTACACTGTTGCTGCACCATAGCAAGAGCAGGGTTGTTTTTTACCTTATAAAAAAAAAAAAAGTAGAGGGGAATAGATTTGGCCCTCGGAGAGCAAGCACAGTGTGTCAGACAGAAAGGTATTTTGTAATAGCCCATCTGTTCTCCAGCAAGGGTGGCCAAAATCTCAGGTACAGCACACTGGTATCCACAAAAGTCCTGAGTACCACTGGCTGCAGCAAGGCAGACGTTGAGTGTGGAGCACAGAGGCTAGCTTGCAAAACATGAGAGTGCTGGTGTTGCTTGTAAAAACGTGTCTGGCCTGTGCTCCCTGACACATAGTTCCTAGCAAGTAGTCTCCATGGAATTCCTGCTGCAAGCTCCTAGGCAGGAGGTCGGGGTGACTGGGTGTCTCACAGGCACTGACTAATCGTTTGAGCAGCAAAAGTAGCTCTTCTCACTCAGCCTCAGGCTCCTTTGTGGTTTTTTCCTGGAAGTGCCTCTTACCATGCTGAGTCCCCAGGATCTGAGGTTCTCAGGGTGGCTCTGCTGTATGAGCCTTCCTGCAGGGCTGCTGCCTCCCGGCTTCCCGAGTCAGCTCTGTGTGGCACTGTGCAAGAGTAGAGCTGAGTTGTGATGTCTGCCTGGGAACATTTGCCTTAACTAAGTCCAGGATAAGAGTGGATTTAAGTGCTTTGGTTTATAAATAAACAGCACTGTGGCCAAGGTAGATTTAAGCAGAGCTGGCAACAGCCCTACTTGGGAAGGGATCTCTTTACCACATGGCCTGCTGTTGGACTTCCTGTCGCATGCTAATCCCTTAAGCCTGCTTTAGCTCTGTTAATTTTCCTTCTTTCCTTTTTTCCCCAATGGACTGCCTCGGTGCCGCGTGAATGCCAGTGTTCCTCGGCCAAGCTTGTGCCTGCGACTGGGCCAAGCATCCAGGCTGCCTTCCGAGCACTGGGTACCATGTGGCAGTGCCCCAGGGATGGTGGTACCTGAATGTGTCCCATTCTCTCTGTCTTACAGGCTCTGCAGTCTGCGCCTGAAGAAACTCACGGTGCTGAAAGAGCTGGACAAAGAGCTGAGCTCTGTGCTTATCGCTGTGAAGATTCAGGTAGGCTCCTTGCTGCTGCCTGATGGCAGCAAGCCCATCCTTGTGCCCTCTGTGAAGTGCTGGTCTGCATGTCCCTTGCCTTGTGCCAACCCTTTGCTTCTGTCTTGGTCAGCACCCTTGGGGAGATTTTGGCTCTCAGGCAGGTGGGAATGATGCCCCAGGGACAGCAGCAAGCTGCCTGGTTGCTGGTTTGTGTCAGGGATGAATTTGGTTAGGCCTCTGCACTGGGGCAGAATGCATCTTGCTTCCCTGCCTGCCCTAGCCAAGGCCCTCCTCTCGAGCTGCTGTTTGGAGTTTGGCATCCCCTACCCCACCGTTCTTGACCTTTTAGACAGGCTCAGCACTGGGTGGTTTCTGGCAGTGCCCTTCATCTGATCCCTTCCCTGGGGAGTGAAGGGTGGGAAGGGAAGGGAAGGGTTCAAGGGATCAGCGGCTCTGTGCATGACTTCTGCTGACGTTTTCACCCTGTATGATCTCACTGCTGCCTCTGCTGTCCCCTCCCTTTCTCTGTGCATCCCCGCTAGGCCTGGTGCCTTTATTCTGAACCAGGCAGAGGGGAGGGTAGAGGGTCTTTGTCACCAAGGGGAGAGGGAATTTGCTGCCATCCTGGTATGTGCAATCCTCCTCCCTCCTCTCTGCAGCTGGTGGTGAAGAGATGGGTCCCTGCAGGTACAGGCACATGCTTTCTGCCTGCCAAAGGACAGCATGGAAGCAAGATGCCTCTTGAGTATGCTGTCCTTGCCACAGCTCCCCCTAACCCAGCTGGGATCCTGGTGTCCTTCCTTCGTTCTTGTCAGCTGGCAGAAAAGCTGCTGATCCCATTGAGAGCACCGTGGGGCGGGAGCTCAGCAGCTTTGTGCTCCCACAGAGCTCTTTGTGCCGCACACATTAGGATCTAAATCCTGGATTAGTGCTGGAAGCTGCAGTATTAGTGGAGCTCTGGGAGCTGGGGTTTGCCTTCATGACAGACCTGACTCACTTGCACAGAAGGAACTGAAAGCGAAATGTGTGAAACCTGGGGCCTGGAGTGAGGACAGCAGGAGGATGCTGTGGTCCACACAGTATTGGTGTGTGTATGGTGCCATTCAGGAGAGCTGAAAGCACTGGGCTTTCAGGCTGGAGACCCCTGAGACCTGTGCCCCTTTGGTGCAGGCTTTAGCAAGGGAACAACCTAGGCAGGAGAGAGCAGAAATGCAGGAGCAATCAAGGCTGGGCCACAGGTGCCAGCAGCACAGGACGAGGGGGCTGGGAGCCAGCTGGGGGCTGTGGGTCCCATGTGTATGGGAGGGCTAGGCTGGTCCCTCACCCCTTTTATGTCCTGCACTGTCAGCCCAAGCTTTCTGTGCTTCTCTGGGTTGGGAAACTTTGGGCTCCCATGCAGCCCCCTTATGCTGGAGCATGTATGTCCTCAGCTGCCCCCTCTCTCATGCACTGCAAATGTGAGACTGTGGAAGACGCTGCAGAGTGGGACTCCAGCTCTTTCAAACAGATCACTCCCGTCCCTGCCACAGGCCAACCTTGCACCCTGTTGGCAAAAGAAATTAACAGGCGTCAGCAGTGACTGTTTGAGGCCACAGGGGCTCTTCACTATAGGGCCCCTTTCCCTGCCAGGGAACGGAGGCTTCATTCAGAGTCTTAATTTAGACGTGGTCATCTCCTCTCTGCATGGCCACTTACCCGTGGCTGCATGCTGATGTAGGCTTCCTGCAAAGCTGAAGGAAACTGGAGGAGAATGCTTCTGCCCACATTACCCTGTGACTTGACGCTCAGTGTGGGAGTGGGGTGGATTTGTGTGCCTCCCCAGGTTGCTTCCACCTGCCTGACCAGCCGCCTTGGCAAGGTCGGGGAATGCTGAGCCTTCCTGGAAGGCAGATGGAAGCTGTAGGCAGCTTCAGCGCAGCCTGCCTACAGAATGGCCTCAGATGGATCCATCCCTCCTGCTCATCTCCTAGGTAACAGATGAGTCACGATAGCAAGAAGCTGTTTGAAGGCTGCCTGGTGAGCGTTGCCATCTCCATCTTTTGGATGGAAACAGCTGATGCATGTAATCTGTGGAGGACCTGCAAGTTCCCAAGGGGGCAGCTGGGGACTAGTGGAAAGGGGAGCTATATTTTTCTCTCATTTCAGTAGTAGCTCTGTTGGGTTAAAGAAGTTGCTGCTCTGGAAGGCAGATTGCATGGAAACAAAGCTCTCTCTGACCCTGCCTGAGTGTGGCTGGCACCAAGGCAATAGCCCCAGCACTGGAGAGAGTCTGCTTAATGAATGTATGTGACCCAAAGGATAGTGTTAGCCTGTCTAGAATATCTGATCTCCTTCTCACAGTGATCATGCCCTTCTGGTCTTAAAAGACAGCTTCAAAGTGTGGCATGTGCTATTATCTGCACCTTTATCTGAAAAGATGGTTGTCAAAAGACTAAAGGAGCTTTCTATGTCTACAGAACATACCCATTTCCCAGAGGTGATCTGAATATTTAACGTTCAGTGGCTTCCAGTGAGATAAAGTCTGAACTACTGTGAAAAAGGGGACTTATGTCACTTGAGTGTTTTTTAAACCTTTATCCCTCGTTATTTGTTTTAACAGACTGGAGATGTCATAGAGCATTTCCTTCTGTGTACTGTTCAGCATGGCGTTAAGAGATTCAGATGTGCCCGGCTCATTCCATAAAGCTGCAGATATCTGTCTTGGTGTCATAACTGATTATGGTGTGAAGGGAAATGTGGTGCTCTCTCTCGGCAGATAGACTTACTATAGTTCAGAAACACCCAGTCTTGAGTCATGAATAGAGGAAACCATCAAAGAAAGAAGAAAAGCCCCAGCACTCGCAGAACTTTCAGTTCCTGTGACAGGTGCTGTGGGAGGGATGCAGATCCTCCTGCAGCTGCTTGCAGGATGTGGCTGGTGACTCAGGTTCAACCCTTGGTGCTGCTGTAGGCAGATGATGCTGGCAGCCCCTCCATAGCAGACCAGAATGCATGTGACAAAACAGGCCAGGCTGAGAAGCTCGTTTGCCTCTGCCAGGCCTGCCTGCTGTCCTGGCCCTGCTCCCTGCAGGAACTTGGATTTTTTGTTCCTTCTTGCTACGCATGGAGTGTACATGCAGAGTTTTCTGGCTACACCTCACTCATGCTTTGTGTCTAATCTTTTTGCTGCCACTTGTAGGATTTTCCACTCCTGCTTGAGCAATCTCAGCTCCCTAAGTTCCTAAATTTGCTGGTGGTATTTAATGGGATATTTTCTCCCAAAATGCACTTTCAGCTTGACTTCTGGGTAGTGCTTTGCTGTCTGCCTTGGCCTGGTCTCCCATACTATCTGTTAGTTCTCTCTCCTTTTCCAGGTTTGGTATGCTCTTCTAGCCTCAACCCTGTGTTTTAAATAAGACCCATCAGGACAGATTTATACCTGAAATTGAGGATTGTACCTTGCAAATCAGACATGGGCATCACGCACCTGTGTATAGTACTGAAAGCTTCTGTATGTTTTCAGTCTATTAGGTAGTGAAGATCTGGAACCACACCTCTCCTTATTGCTTTTCACTTCCTTGACAGACTTTGTCATCTGTGATCTTCACTGTAACAGTCTAATATTAAGTTTTCCTGTAGTACTGATCATGATACTCAACTATTCTGCTGAGAAATTGGTCTTGCTTTACATTACTTGACTTGCTTTACATTACTTGACTTGCAGAATAGCTGAGCTACATCAGGTGCTCAAGGCCATGTCTAGTTGAGGTTTGAATTTATCAAGGGATGGAGAATCCTCAGTCTTCCTGTGTCCTGTCCCAAGGTTTGACTGCACTCACAGAGGAAAAAAAAGTGTCTCAACATCTAATGGTAATTTCCCATGTTCCAGCTCATCCCTGTTGCCTCTAACTCTGTCCCTGTGCACCGCTGAGAGGAGTTCAATCCTGTCTTCTCTGCAGTCTCCTGCTAAGTGTCTGTAGGCTGCAGTAAAGTACCCCTTCACCCTCTCTTTCTCCAGCTGAACAAACCCAGCTCACTCAACCTCTCCTTGTATGTCCTGTGCTCCAGCCCCTGACCATTCTGATATCTTCTGCTGGACTTGCTCCGGTCTGTCAATGTCTGTCTTGTACTGGGGAGCCCAAACTGGCACTGGAATCCAGCTGTGGTGTCACCAGTGCTGAACAGAGGGGAGGAATCCCTTTTCTCTGCCTGCACATTTGCTGAGGCTGAGATTGGTGTCATTGCTGCAACATGGCATACTGTACATTAATGTCCCCCAGGACTCCCCCTGTCCCGTTCTGCAGAACCTGTCCTGCTGCTTAGGGTTCTTCCCAGGCAGCAAATTCATTGGACGTCCTAGGAAAGGACTTTGCTTTTCCCTTTATTAAACCTCATGAGGTTTGTGTCAACCTTACTAGAAATCACAAATTGTTCTTAACTCCCTGTTGCTGATTAGCACCTGGGGGCTACTACCTGCCTGTTTCTAATCTGTTTAATTGGAGCAATGCTAGTTTCTGCTGGGTTGTGGTTTGCTCCTGAAGGTGATCAGTGTTTCCTGCTGGATGTGTGAGAGCCATCCATTTCATGAAACCTAGCGTACCTTGCAGGCTGAACTTGGTAGTGGCTTTACCTTGCTGAGAGGACTGTACCTCATGCATTTGCAGCACAGTGTCTTGCCCTTTTTCTACCCCATGTCCCAAGTGCTATGGTCCATGGTGCCCTGGGAGCTGGTCCTCTGGCTGAGCTTAAACATTATGATCTCTCCCCCTTCATGTGACCCCACAGGACAGGTGTCTCCTCAGGCTTGAGCTCAGCCAGGCTGCAGCCTTGCAGGTTATTGCACACATAAAAGACTGGCCCAGACCTAAAAAGTGCTGCTGTTTAGGGGTCTCTGAGCTCCGCTGCTGCTCCCTTCTGCTTGCGTTGGGATAATGAACCAGCCTTTGTCCCAGCCCTTGCAATGCCACATGGATGTGCACCAGTGTTTCACTGAGGGCCAAAAGGGTAAAAGAAAGAGTTGGAGCAGGCACATGGTTAAAGTATCACTCTTACTGCCCTCCTGGGGTAAAAACCCCCATTTGTATATGTGGAGAGATGAGGACTGTTGCGCAAGGAAAAGACTAGGAGGAGTTTTCTGAGAGACAAGCTGGGCAAGCGGAGGGACCCCTGTTCCCCTGGGACATCCTGCTTTTGTCCCAGCAGAGTCATCCTGCCAGCTGTGCTTGGGCAGGGGTCTGCACTGGATCTGCCTGCTGGGTGCAGAGATGTGCTCCAGGACCTGTCCCTTTGCTGGCTAGGCAGTGAGTTGGGACCCTTTCCTTCTGCTGGTGCTGTATGCGTGGCCACCTCTGGCTCTAGCGATGTCCCCCTCCACGGTGTCCGATGGGCTTCAGGTGCAAGGAGATAGATTAAGCAGAGCAGGCTTGGGACAAGCAAGTGCTCCCTGTCAGGTGGGCAAGGAGAAGGAGCCTTTAGCAGCTCAGGAGAAACTGCAGGCTTTTTCGAAGCATTGATTGGTGTGTGTAAGCGGGCGCTATGAGGTGGAACAGAACAGAGTCAAGGCACTGGCTTTTTCCTCATGGACTGTGAACACCATTGACTTGTGTGCGTGGTGCAGTGGAGTCTGTGGCCAAGATGCTCCAGCTTAGATGTGTGCATCTACCAATTTTGTTGTAGGGTTCAAAGCGAGTCCTGAGATCAAATGAATACGTCCTCCCGCCTGGCGGCCTGATGGAGACTGAGCTGGAGCTGACCTTCTCCCTGCAGGTACCTTGTGTTGCCTGGTCCCCTGGGCTCCCTGGTGCTCCCCTCACCTGGCATTTCTTGGCAAGCACAGCTTTGAGGGCTCAGTGTGAAGGGGGCAGCCTCTGAGGAGGGGCCTCCTGTGGTTGCCGATGCTCAGATCACAACAGCGCAGATTCTTGCTGCTGGCCAGCTGCTCCATTGCTCCAGGGGTTGTTTTGCTGGGTATGGGGATTTGGAGGATGATGCGGAGTGCAGGTGGCCTTTGAGGGGCACCTCAAACCTCAGCAGGTCAGATCCTGCTGTACATCAGCACCAAGGAAGAATTTCCTACCTGTGTGTCAGGCTGAGCCCTGTCCTCATGCTGCCGTCTTCCCCTTGCTTCCCTTCCCCAGTACCCACATTTCCTCAAGAGAGATGGCAACAAACTACAGATCATGCTACAGCGGAGGAAGAGATACAAGAACCGCACAATCCTGGGCTACAAGACCCTTGCAGTGGGCATCATTAACATGGCCGAGGTACAGGGTACTGGGAACCGAGGGGAACTTCGCATGGCCTCACTGTGCCAGCGCTGGGAAGAGAGCTGGGCTGGCTCGCAGGTGCTCGGTGCTGTGAGTGCTCTGGCTTGTTGGCTAGCTATGAGACAGAGGGGGTGGGCTGCCAGCTGCCATTGTATCACGCTGGCAGGGGGCTTGTCTGTCTGCATAGGTGATGCAGCACCCGACGGATGGTGGGCAGCTTCTGGGCCTCCACAGCAACATGAAGGATGTGAACATCCGAGTGGCTGAAATCAGCATCTACTCTTTGTCCAGTCAGCCAATTGACCATGAGGATGGGAGCGTCCCCTCAGGTCCTAAAATCAAAGCTTCAGGTGCGTTAGCGCTCATCACAGACCTGAAGGCAAGCGTTTGGGACAGGACATGGCCAGCAGAGTGTGTCCCCAAGCGCTTCCCAGCAATACCAGTCATTTCACTGGAGCCATGACAGGTGTCATGCTTAGCTCTGGCATCTGTACTGTCTGCTTTCAGATCGCTCCCCAGACATTGATAACTACTCTGAAGAAGAGGATGATAGCTTCTCCTCAGAGCAGGAAGCTAGTGATGATGCTGTGCAGGGCCAGGTAAGGGAGGCCTGGCAAGGTGGCGTATGTCCTGGTCCTATTTCTGGGCCAAGAGTCAGGGGTTGGGGGTCTTGGTCACCCTGAACCCTCTCATCTCCCTTGTAAACAAAACCCCCTTGTCATGGTTTCAGAGGGCAGACAGTCACAATACCTGACAGCAGGAAGAGCTGTGGGCTGCTGTCCAATCCATGGTGGGGCAAGGGACTTTGGAGAGCCATAGGTTTCACCCACCTGTCCTTGGAGCTGTCTGGTCTGCAGCATAAAACCCCTGCTGAACCCCCTCCATCTTGCACCACGATTCTCTCCTGCCTCCCTGTGATAACAGGGCAGAGGCTGCCCTCTCTCTGAGAGAGAACAGAGATTCTAGGAAGAAGTACAGTCTGGGTCTGAAACTGGTCAGAGGTGGCAGACACATCCCAACCCTGTGATGAGCTGTGCCACTGCTATTTGCTGCCCTCTTGTTGTGGTGACTACACTCAAGGCCAAAACAGGCTTATGGTAGTGTGCTGATCAAGCACACAGACAAACCCCTGTTCAGGGTCCTCCACATCACCTGTCCCATCATGCTGGCTTAACACATCAGGGACCCGTGTCCCTGGGAGCTGCATGTATTGTTGAGGCTGATCACTTTTTGTGAGCTCAGGTGCTGTGCCCTCTGAGCTAATCCTGGAGAGGGGAGAGCAGGATAACAACATGTGGGTCATGGGGAGGCTGGTGAGTGCAAAGAGAAGAGTTTTAGGTTGCAACAAGGACTGTTGCAGAAAGCTGCTGTCTCTCCTCTGAATCTTGCTGGTACATTCCCCTCTGGAGGGGCCTTGGGGCAAAGGCGCTGGGGAAGAAGGTCTATTGGGGGACAGTGCTAAGGAGGGAGAAGGAACTACATAGAGAGAGGTGGGAGAAGTGAGAAGCAAGACTCTGAGAGCAGAGTGGACCAAAGCTTTTCAAAATGGGGGGCAAGTGTGGAGCAGGGGAACTTTTAGGAGATGCTGCTCCCTGCTCTCTGAGTTGCTCTGATGTGCTGTGACCTTTTGCTTGCAGGATCTATTTGATGAAGAGGATGACTTAAGGAAAACCAAGAAGGCTAGGAGGAAAATGATCCGAACCACATCAATGACCAGAGTAACATCAGTATTTCCAACGTCATCAAAGGGATAGAAGGGATTCACTTCCTCCCCTCCCTGCAGGGAGTGAGGGGCGGGTTGGGGGGTTGCTGGCACTTGTGCAGAGCACGGGAGAGAGCCCTTGGCTCTGAAAAGAAGGGGAAAACCTCTTGCCATTAATGAGTTACCTTGCTGCTCAGAGCTATACCCCAGCTCACAGTCTGTGCTGTGTTTAGCCTGGCTTCGTATGAATGATGACCTGCGTGCAACAGTTTTGACTTGCTTCTGTGACATAGTCTCTTCTCTTTCCTTCCCTGAGGAAGGGGAAAGTTTGCCCAAGGAGGGGTGAACCGTTAGCAGCTGCTTTTCCCGTCAGCAGAAGAGGGGAGCTGCCCTGCCAGCCCCCTGCTCTCCAAGCATCTCCTCACCCCCACATGCTTCAGCCCTGCAGGTCCCTGGGCACTTAAGTTGAGAGAAAGTGCTATTTCAGCCTGTAGCAGAGAGAGAGTCTGAGTCCTTGCACCCTCCTTCATTCTCACATACAGAGGCTTCTTGTGGAGTCCAGATTTAGTCCAAATCCTACAGCAAATATAAAGAGCAAGGCAGATCATAGCTGACCTTTGGCCTGTGGACCCAGAAGGGAGCTGACAGCCTGTTAAAGAGAGCAACCATGGCCTGTACATTAGTCATCTTGGAACGTGGTTTGATAGTTTTGCTGATCTTTTTTCTTCCCTTGTTTTGTTTTAGCAACCAAACTTCAAGCAGAAATTTGTGGCTTTGCTGAAGAGGTTTAAAGTGACAGAGGAGGTAAGAAGCAGGAAGGCTGCCCCACCTGGCAGTGACTCCTGCAGATCTGTGGGTGTCAGAGTGCTGGTTCTCACTCACTGAGAGCACAAGGCATGAGCTGCAGGTGCTCAGGGGTGTTACCAAAGGTGGTGTGAGGCATGGAACAGACTGGGCCTTGGCTTTTCCAAAGCCTTCTGCCTCAAGAAGGCAACTCTGAGCCTCATGCTCAAATCAAAAACATCTTCCTGTTGGGGAGAGGGGCCACGGGAAGAAGGGTACTGTCATGCAGTGGCTCTGTTCCAGGAGCTGGCATTGCAGGGGCAATCCTGTTCATGGCTGAGAGCAGGCTAACATCAGCCTGGGGGTAGCTGGCCTTGGCTGGGAGCCTGCACTGAGTGCGCAGCACAGCCAGTGGAGGTTCTCCCAAGTGTCTTAACTCCAAGTATGATGGGTGCCTGAGACTTCTTCAGATGTTATGCTCATGGCATCCTCCTTTGGCCCAATGACGTGTCACTTGCTTCTTCCACAGCCTGGATTTGGCTCCCTGAGGTGGGAGCAGTGCTGTGGTGTGCCTTGTGGCTGGGAGGGAGCTTGTATGTGCCTGACCCAGGATGCAGGTGACTCCATATCTCTTCATTGCCCTCTGGGCTTGGTCCCACAGGTACTGGACTCTGACCCTGTAGACCAGACCCAGGAGGTGGAGGAAGACCTGGGCTTGCTCTATGACAGCCTGGAAGAGTGCAACAACAGTGACAGCGGCCCGGAGATTGAGGACAATGAGAGTGTGCACAGCACACCCAAGCCCACCCTGAGGTAAGGATTGCAGGGAGTCACAGACCGGCAGCACAGTCTGTGGGACCTGGAGAAATCCCCTCTGACACCTTTCTGTTGCTTAGGCTAATGCAGGCATTGTCTTGTTTCCATTCCCATCGCCATCTTCTATTGGTACCATGAGCTCCTCACTTGCATATCTGTTTAGTAAACTCAAAATTGCCCATTAAAACTGGCTTCCTTCACATGTAGTCTCATTAAATTTCCTGCCAGCCCAGCAACTGACACTTACGATCTGCTGGAGGAGCACCTACTTGATCTAAGCCACCGCTGTTCCAAGCTCTCATATCTTTCTGCTGACAGTCCTGGCCTTCTCGGTGCTCTCCACGCTGAAGCATGCCTGTCTTTTGAGCACTTTGTGACTGCTTGGGCCAGTCCTCGTGTCTCTGTGCGATCTGCATGCTACATTCCCACTCTTTGTGGAGACATGTGACTAGCAACCATCAGCATTGCTCCTCACCCCATTCCCCGGGCACCCAGTGGCTTGACTTGCTCTGCCAAGCACTGCTGACTTGGCACAGAGATCTCCAGTGGACCGTGCAGTGAAACCAGGCTTTTCTCCCATGTGATCTATGTTCACCTGGCCTCTCTGCTCATGGCTGTTCTGTTTCCATGCTGTCCTTTTGTGAGAAAGTTGCATTTTATTGTTTTTCTACTTGGCTGCCTCATAGTGCACTGGGTCTCTTCTAGCCAAGCCAAGCTTACTTGTCATTATTGTTTCTATAGTTTGGTATTTAAATATAATTTGGATTAGTTGGAATCTCTGTGAAGGTACTTAGCAGGAGTAGCAGGCTTGGTCTGCCACAGGCAAACTGTTTGAAATTAAATCTGCTGGATTCAGGAACCCATGAGGCACAGGGGAAGAAACAGGAACATGACAGAAGTCATGTTTTCCACAAGCCCACAAGTTGTTGTGAAGGAGATGGCTGCTTAGGTGGTCTGCTTAGACTCCAAAAGGACTTTCACATGGTCTCTCATTAAAGGAAACAAAGGTGCTGTGGGAGAAAAAGGAAGGTCTTTTTGTGGTCAGGTAATGGTTTATGTACGTAAACTATGTAAAACTATGTAAACTTAAAAAAAAAAATAGTCTGTTGAGAGTATTTAAATGTAAGACCCCCACCCTGGTTCTGCAAGTGCCTACTTGCAAACATCTGGTCAGTGGGAGAGCATCCTAGAGTAAGTGCTGGTTTGTGCTTGTACGTGCCTTACAGTCTTCCTTGGGTGTTTGCTGCTGTCTCTGGTAGGACAGCCTATTGGGCCCTGGGCTGTTTTTCGGCCTGTTCACAGTGTCCCTAGCTTGGTTTGCTCTCTAGTGCCTCAATTTCTTGCAGTGCTGAGTGTGTATCCCCTTGAATTCACATTACTGGGTCTGTACTTTATCTAAGGAGATTTGGGAGCTGACTGCCAAGGTCTTTAGTGTAGACTGCATGGTTCCAAGGCCTTGCATAGCCTCCCAGCTGGTGATAACCTTCCAGCCCAGCCTGTAAATTCAAGATGTGATCCTCATGTTGGATTTATTTGTTGTCATAGACAGCCGCCCTAGACACTGTGAAGGTCTCTGTGGAGCAAGGACATTAAGGTAATCCTTAAGGGTGAGCGGTGATTGGTGCCCTGGATTGGGCCAGTGGTGTTGGGAGCAGGTTGCCATCCTTTTGATCAGTAAGGGAGGTGGTGCAGCTGTAGGCTGCTCCTGCACTGGGGTGAAACTGGAGCTACAACTGAGGCTGTTAGGTAAGACCTCAACAGTCAGAGCCTTTGATTGAAGATCAGAGGTGAAGGAGCAAATGTCTCCATAGGTGACTGGGAAATGGATGGGGGAGAGGGGGCTAATTCATTGAAAACAGAAGGAGGCTATGCAGAAGGGATCATGCCTATAGGAGAGCCTTTAAACTGTGGAACAGGGAAAGCTGAGAATTGCAGAACAGCTCTGTGCTCAGTGTGACACATCCTCTAGGGATGAAAGCTTCTGAACTGCAAGTGAAAGAGGGCAGAAACAGGCACAGCTTCCATGGGGAAGGGGGGAGACAGCCCCATTTAAATGGGGTGTTGAAAGCCAGACCAAGTGTATACAATCTAGATGCATCCAATGTCTAAGAAAAAGGAGGGGATGAAGATACCTTTTTGAGGTGCCAGGCATATGTCACTTTCTGGTGGAATTACTGGTACAGTACAGAGAAATGTGGGAGAGATGCTGACTGGGGGGTGAATTATTAGAAAACTTACATATTTCTCTGGTTTTACTCTTAAGTTATTAACATAGTCTGTATGGATTGAAATTGCTGGCTTAGAAAAGGCAAGTGTAGAGTAATGACAAGGTGGTGACAATGCCTGAGATCCTGTAGCAGAGATTAGAGGACTGGAGAGAGCAGAAATATGCTAGTAACAGGAGACATTATTTATCCCTGTGTGACCTGGAGAAAATGTCTCAACAGGGTACAGTACCAACTCTAAACCTGTAGCTTTGGTAAATGAACATGTTGTGAAGCAGCTGGTTATGGAGCAGTGAGAGGAAAATCGAGCCTTGACTTCTCCCAGCCAGTGTATAAAGACTGCTGCTGAAGAGCTGCTCTGTGGTGGGGACCATCATTTACTGAGAGGAAATGTCCTTCTAGGAGCAGTGAAAACGAAGAACCTCACAAACGCTGTTGTGCCTGGCAGCACAGCGTGCTGTACACAAATTAGGAAACATGTCCAAAGGAAACTAAAAGGAGAAGCCAGGATGTTCAGAGGTCTGTAGGTGTCCTGAAAACAATGGAAACTGACAGAGTCCTAACAGAAGAATTCTACGCCTCTGTGGCCATCCCTGGAAACCTTCAACCCGGTATCCCCATCTTCAAACCAGGCAAATCAGGAGAAACTTTTCCTGGGAGTTAGTGAGCAAGTGCATACATACAGTTTAGAGGGAAGCTACCTCAGATCTCCTGCAGGAAAGTCACACATTGCAGATGGGCTGCAGTTGCTGCAAGTGTCCTGGGAAAGCTGACGTGTGAGATCCAGTGATAGACTCTGCTTGTTTCCTAAAGACTGGTCTTCGAGCAGCCCACAGGATGTGGAGAGGGTTCTTGGCAAATAAATAATGGGTGGAAAAAGGGGAAACAAAGGTGGAAGCTCACACTGCTGGCAGAGACAGTCCTGCTGCCCCAAGGGAGTTTCTGTGTTGACCATTGTGACTTGGAAACAGGACCTTGGAGTTGCACTGTGCATCTCTACCAAAACATCAGCTCAGAGACCTAACAAAAGGCAACTTTAAGTGAACAAAACAGGACATTTCTGTGCTCTGCGATACCTGAGGTGTGGTTCTGTGTGCAATATTGTGGTCTTCAGAGCTTCAGGAAATGGGAAAGCAGAAAGGGAAGGTGGAAGCTGCTGTTGGAAGTGTGCATCAGCAGCAGTCAGAGGCAAGGAGCCCTCCCTGGAAAAGGGGGAGCAGAAGGCAAGGCAGCAGAAATCTGTGGTGCAGTGGGGGCAGAGAGGTTGACCAGCACATTGGAGTTGTGGTGTTGACAGAGACCAGTGAGATGGGGCAAAGTGGCGATTTCTCACCCTTCACCGCAGTGGTAGGGGATCACCGGAGAGAGAAATCGCTGCTGGGTAGGAGACAGGCACCCTGCCTCCAACTCACTGGGGCCACAGGTTTAGCCCTCTTGGTCTAGGGGTGGCCCCATCCTGTCCCTGCACCCAGCATTGTTACAGCAGACCATGGTGTGTGGGGCTGGCAGTCTGCTGGAAGGTCTGTTCCTACGCTACGAGTCTCTCAGACAGAGTGTCTGGCCCTGTGTCCCACTGGGGACCTCTCCACAGTGCTCTGTGCTTGGGACAGGCCAGCGGGGGTGTGCTGGGATCGTGGTGACTTTGTTCCTCTCTTATTCCTGCCTTTTTCTCTCCCGTCTGTCTGTCTGTCCGTCCGTTCGTCTGTCTGTTTCTCTGCAGGCGTTTCTTTGAGGGAGTCTCTCATTCTGGTTCCCAGACTGAGATCGGCAGTCTGCACAGCCAGAAAGGGCAGGATCAAGAGTCGGGCAGCCCTGTGAGTTACACCACCACCACCACCTCTTGCCCCCTTCCCTCCCCAGCCAGCCCAGCATCCCCACAGTGCCTGCAGCTCCCTCTGAGACCACAGCTCCCGGCAGCACCTGCCTGGAGCTGCTCCTTCCCTTCTTTCCTCTTCTTTTTCCCAGTGCAGGCAGACAGGTAGCGATGGGGGGCATCCTCTGGGGCCGGTCCCTGGGGAATGCCGGGCTCCCCTGTGGGAGCATGTGTTCTGTGAGGCCAGGCATGGGTCACTGGCAGCCGCCCCATTCGGGGCACTCCATCCTGCTCTGACCCCGCTCCTTGTCCCCCAGGGCGAGGCAGACAAGCGGAAGCCAGGAGCGCTGCGACCACAGGAGGAGCCAGGCGTGGAGGTCCCTGCAGTGGTGAGTCCAGGCTACAGGATGTGGAGGACCCACCTTGCTTTCTGGGGTACCAGGGGGTGCCCACCAGCCTGGGAGCAGGGCTGGTGGGAAAAGTAGATTGGGCTGGAGACCAGTAAGAGTGGAAAGAGGGTTAGGGTCTGCAGGAGGTGCAGCCCAGCCCCCTTGAGGCCCTGCAGCCTTGGCTATCCAGCAGGGCCACCAGGCCTGTCCTGGATGGGGGCACCCATGGATGCAGGGAGCAGGGCAGGGAGAGCAATATGTGCAAAGTGACTGTGTGTGGCCCTCAGGAGCTGGCCGCAGAGGAGCCATGTTCACGGCTGGCCCCCGCAGAGGCTGCCACGAGGGAGGGCAGTGTGGACAGACTGGCCCAGCTGGGCCCTGGGACCAAAGCCGAGCTCCCCAGTGCCGTGTCCCCCAGGTAAGGCAGGTTTGCGCCCCATGCCAGGGCTGAGAGGGGTCACGCTGGCTCCCTGGAGTGAGTGGGTGTTGGTGGAGATGGGAAGTCCTCAATAGTGTTGCCTCTCCTGCTTCTCGCTCACAGCAAGGCAGAGAGCAAGCAGTTGTGGCGTCCCCGCAGCACCTCTGTGAAGGACCGGCAGAGCTCAAAGGGACAGGGTGGCCGCACCAGCAGCCTGGACAGTGAGAGCTCTCCAGACTCATGGCACAGCACCCAGGTGAGGCCCTGCAAGCCACCTCACATGGAGCTTCTTACTCGAGAGCCCTGCTGTGCCTTCAGCCGTGGGCAGAGCGGCCAAGGCAGCCAGCTGGGGTTAACCTTCATGGTGATGCTGTTATAGGTGCCCCGAAAGTCTGTTTATGATCAGCTGAACCAGATCCTGGTCTCGGACGAGCAGCTCCCTGAGAGCATTGTGTTGGTGAATGTTGCTGAGTGGCAGGGGCAGGTGAGTAGGCATGATGGGAGCTGGATGCATGGGAGAGCTGTGAGCAGGGTCCCAGGGGGTTCTCCCAACCATGGCAGGGTGTCCTAGGTAAACTGGGACCAGCTGTGCCCTCCTCTACCCCAGCTTCCTTCAGGGAGACAGTGCATTTGCACAGTGCTGAGCTACACACACGAGTGGTGTGTCTCTTCGGTTGTGTGCCACACAGCAGCATGCTGGATCCTCAAAGCACAATGCCCTGAGCAGTCCCAGAAAGGCTGGTTAACGCACTGGACCTTGTGCCCTCACCACTTGGTTCTGGCTCCCAGTGACCACACTGGTCAGAGCTTTGTTGGATGCCCTGGCAGAGGTGCCAGACTCTATCTGCTAGCACCAGGCCCTGGGAAGCATCAGAGGTGCTGTTTCCCAGAGATGGGAGAGCGTAGCCCACCGCTCTCAGGGAGCATTGTCAGAGTGGGTGTCTCTGGGCAGAGAGGCATGTGAGGCCTTCCTGCCGCATGCTGATCACCATCATGTCCATGTGAGGACGGGCCCAGCCCCTGACAAGCACCTGCCTCCCCCATGCATGGAGGAGTTGACTGCTGAAGGTGAGTAGGGTCATGAACGTGTGTGCAAACATGCAAACAGCAGTTATATAAAGCACTGGTGATACCCCTTTGGGATACTGCAGCTACATCTGACAGCCAGAAACAGTGCTGGAAAATCAAGGCAGGGTTTGTGGCAGAAGAAAGGGCTTCTCAGTGAGAGGTGGTGGAGTTTTGACCCAAGCCTCACTTCCTTGGCGTGTTCCTCCTCTAGCTCTTGTCCTGACAGGGTAAAAAGGAGCAACGCCCGTTTCCAGACCCTGTAATGGCATCATCTAACCCCCCTTGTCTAGCACAACTGCCTGTTTTACCACTGTTCAACTGCACACAGACACCTGAAGAGACACAGAAGGATTTTGGAGTGCCGCAGTGGGAGAGGGCAAGAGAAGAGAATGAGCAGAGGGGGACTGAGCCTAGAACTGGACGCTGCTGTGGGATGGCAGGATTTAAATCAGAGGGTCCCTGGACCAAACCCTTTATGTCAAGAAGGTTCTTGGGACAGTTTTGCCTTTGCCATAGCAGGGTGGTGACTGCTGTGCTCAAAGGCAAGAGCAGGGGGCTAGGGCAGCCAGTCCCCTGGAGCAGAGCTGGGAGGAGCGAGGATACTCAGGCATGCAGCCAGGGGTGACCTGATGGTTTCAAGGCACTGGGCACGGCATGGGTGGAGACAGGGGCCCCAGTTGTATTCCAGGGGCCACAGGGGCCAGGGCAGGCGTGGGCTGGTGCTGGCCAGTATAGCCATGCCCCCCTGGGGTGCCTTAACCCAAGCTCTCTGCATTGGCAGTACGTGAGTGAGCAGCTCCAGGCGCACAAACAGTTGGTTGTATCCACCTGCTCTGTGGCGGACATCCAGGCAGCCTTCAACACGACTGTCTCCCGCATCCAGCGATAGTGAGTACAGCTTGGGCTCAGTCTGGTGGCTCCCTGTGACTGCAGAGAAGGGCTGGGAAGGGTCCTGGCTCCCCCAGGGCTCGTTAGGACCCTTTGGGATTGTAAGCGGGGGATCCCAGTGCTGGTTGTGCCCACGGCAGTGCTCAGCAAGCTGGAAATTGTTACCAGTGGGTTTCTGGTGCTGGGTTGGCTGGCCTGGCAGGGCACGTCCTCTGCCCCCAACCCACCTGCTGAACCACTGCGTGTCCCTCATGGTCTCCTTCTCTCCCTTTGGCAGCTGTAACTGTAACTCCCACATGCCTCCCCCGGTGAAGGTGGTGGTGGCGGGGGACCAGAGCTACCTGAGCGTTGTCCTCCGCTTCTTCGTGGAGCAGCTGGCCAGCAAGACACCCGACTGGCTCAACTACCTTCGCTTCCTACTTGTGCCGCTGGGTAAGAGCCACTGCGAGCCCGGCCCCAAGGTTGTCCTCCCCCAACCACCCTGCGCTCCCCTGCCTGCAGCCAATGTTGCCCTTCTCACCCACAGGGTCTCACCCTCTTGCCAAGTACCTGGCCTCGGTGGACAACAAATACAGCACTCTCTTCCTGGACACAGCGTGGCGGGAGCTGTTCAGCAGGGCTGAGCCACCCATCGCAGGTGAGGAGCAGGGCCAGCCCAGGGCCAGCAGTGCCCTGAAGGGGAGCCCAGCTGCCACCAAGCCCTCATGGTTCTTTGCGCCCGCAGACACTGTGGACATTGCGGGCCGTGTGGCCCAGTTCATCGCTGGAGCCAGCCTCTCTCACCAGCTCCCCATCTCTGAGGCCATGCTGACGTACAAGCAGAAGAGGTGAGCGTGGCCCCGGGGCGCCTGTCCTGCCTCATGCGGCCCCGGTCTGGGCTGTGCCTGGGACAGGGCTGTGGGAGACGGGGGACAAGTGAGTGTGGCCCTGTGCTCTACTCTGCCGGTGAGCAGCGTGGTGCTGAGGGGAGCTGGGGTTCCACAGTGAGAGGCCTGCAGCGCCATCCCCTGCCACCCCCTGGTGCACTCAGCCCCTCCAGCAGCTGTGGGCTCTGACGGCCCCAACGGTGGGGACCGGCTGCCAGGGCTGGGCTGGGCTGGGCTGGGGGCCGCGAGCCGGCACTGTGCTGCCCGGGGATTGACGCTCATGTTCCAGCTGCACTCTCACCTCTCCCTCCCTTCTCTTGGTTTCTGGCACCCAAGGAAGAGAAGTCTCTATTTTGATTTTTATATCAGGTATTGGCTTGTGCTTGCTGTGCCGCTGCCTGGCCCTCCCCCCTCCCCCTCATGTGCGTCCATCCCTCTTGCCGTGCAGAGGAGCCGTGACCCCAAAGTGGGGCAGGGCTGCCCTCCCGCATGCAAGCCCTCTCCCAGCACTGGAGGGGCCAACTCCTTGCCTCCTTGTGTAGTGTGCCCTGTGCTGCCATGTTGGGGACAGAGGGTCCCATGGGAGGGAGGGCAGAGGAGATGGTCCCAGTGGCCGTGAGCCAGCATTGGCCCCTGCCAGCGTGGGGGTCCCTGGGCCACAAGGCTAGCTGCTCAGCACACCCAGACCCTGACCAGCCTCTCTTTCTTATGCAGCCCCGATGAGGACTCCTGCCAGAAGTTTGTACCCTTTGTGGGGGTGAGTATGTTGAGGGGCCAGCAGGCAACCAGGGCTGGAGGGCAGAGAGGCAGGGCACAGCCCTGCTGATGCTGGGGGTCATCTGATTTGTCTGTCCTTGCAGGTGGTGAAGGTGGGCCTGGTGGAGCAGTCCTTCAGTGCCTCTGGTCAGTCCTTGGGAGCCCACAGTCCCTGGCTCCCTTCTCCACTGTGGGGAGACCCTTGTTGGTGTCACCCAGCCCCCCTGACCCACACTTTTCCTCCCCAGTGGACTCAGATGATGCCACAGTCTGTACCCCATCCCTGCTGAGCTCAGCACCAGCTGCTGGTGGAGTGGCCCCCTATGGCAAGGAGACTGTGAGCACCCCGCCACCCTCCCCGTCTGTCAGCAGCGGCCTCTCGGGTGCCGGGTAAGGAAGTCCCACTCAGTCTGAGGCAGTGGGTACTGGGGTGGGAGGGTTTGAGGTGCTCACTGGTGAGGCTGCCACATCCTGGGGTTATTGGGCCAGTATGCTCCCAGGGCAGGCTACGGGCAGGGAGAGGAGCAAGGACAGCACCTGTGTGCTGCATGGTGCTGCCCCTCTTGCTCAGGTCGCTGAGCCCTGGTGTGGAGGTGATGGGCCTGCAGGTGGACTACTGGACAACACAAGGGCCGGACAGGAAGAAGGAGGGCGAGAAGCGGGAGACGGGTATCAAGAACACACTCAAGAGCAACTTCCGCTCACTCCAGGTCAGCCGCATCCCTGGCACAGGGGAGCTGGTGCCCCCTAGCACCATGGCCATGACCGTGGTCACCAAGGAGAAAAACAAGAAAGGTAACCAAGCTCAGCCTGGGGTACTTGACAGCTGTGGGACCACGGTCCACTGCAAAAGGGGGGGAGGGGGGTGCCACAGGAGGGCAGGGCTGAGACCTGACCCAGCAGGGGCCAGTCAGTACAGCCAGCCCTGGGGAGAGGGCTCCCACCCAGGGCCAGGTGGGGACATACTAACATTGGCCCTGTCTGTCCTCAACCCTCAGTGATGTTCCTGAGCAAGAAACCAAAAGAGAAGGACCTGGAGCCCAAAAGCCAAGTCATCGAAGGGATCACACGCCTCATCTGCACAGCCAAGCACCAGAACACCATGTTGCGAGGTGAGGGAAAGCGCAAGCCCCATGGGGTGGCAGTGGGGCAGACCAAGCAGCACAGGCTGCCTGTGGTTGGGCTGTGCCTCACTGCACCCTCTCCTCTCAGTCTCCATAGATGGGGTGGAGTGGAACGATGTGAAGTTTTTCCAGCTGGCAGCACAGTGGCCAACGCACGTCAAGTACCTCCCTGTGGGCATCTTTGGCTATTCAAAGAGTGTGTGAGACACGGGGGAAGCCCTGGGATGGAGCTGCGGAGGGTCGCAGGAGGAGACAAGGAGACAGAGAGATGGACATGCTCTTGTCCCCTCTCTTCTGCGGCCCAGCCCCTGCCTGCTCTGCAGAGGGAGATACCGCACCCGCACCACTCCCTGTGGGCCAAGATCCGTGAAGGTGAGGCCAGTGAGACCGGGTCCATGCACCCTCCAACACCAGCCAGGGCACCATGCCATCTGCCTCCCATGACCCCCAACAGCAGCCTGGGAGAAAGGTTGGCACCAGCCAGCAGGGACCCAAAAAGGGCTCTGAGCCCCGCTCTCCCCAGATGCGCCTGCCAGGCCAGCTCCCCAGCCAGCTGGGGCCCCAGCTGGGCTGGGCCCAGCCGGGTTCCCCACTGCTGGAGCCAGCAGGATCACTCGCGGAGGGGCAGGTGCTGAGCAGGGCCCACCAACCCTGCACCGCTCCTCGCCAGCCTCGCCGCCAGCCTCCCGCTGCTGTGCCTGGCCCTGCCCTGTGGGGCTGAGCCTCAGCAGCTTTTCTAGTCCCCCTGCAGCCCTACTGCTGAGGCTGGCCTAGTGCTGCTGAGGCTGTCCTCCCCTCTCCACCCCCCTCATCTCCCCATCCCTTCCCGACCAGCCCTGCCCCATGGTGCTGCCAGCTGGAGGTGTGGCATTGGGGCACCTGGGTTTTTTTTTTACAAGATTCTATTTTTTTTAAATTTATTGTACGGTTACTTTTCGGGATTAATTTTAATAAATTAATGCTGGTACCATTATGGCAGGGGCGTGTGTGTGTCCCTCTGTGCCTGAGGGCATGGTTGAGCACAGCAGGGAGAGAACAAATGCAGGTAGGGTACAGCTACTACCACCAGTCCAGGCAGCACAGCTGTCGGGGCAGCCTGGGCATAGCAACTGGTGGTATGGACCTGGCCCCACTCCCAGCCATGGGCCAGCTGAGCTCTCTGACAGACTATGAACTGGGACCGGATGGAGCGTGGCTTGTTTATTTAATATAAAACCCACAAGTACTCAGAAAGAGACAGACTGGACCCAGCCTGTATCCTCCCAGCCAGGTCCTTGTCTACCTGAAGGTGGAAAAAGTCTGTCTCCTTTCGGCAGAGGCCGGGCTTGGTGCTGTCTTGATCTCTACAGTCTGGAAGGCAACCTGAGGCTGGACCTGGGAGGCAGGGGGTGTTGTGGGTTCAGCAGAGATGTATTCCAAGACATGAGGCCTCTCCTCCTGGCGTCGGAGATAGCCCTGGTTCAGCAGGTGCAGGACACAGGACAGCACGTCCACGCTGTGGCAGCAGAAGCTCAGGAACTGCAGGCCTGGCCCCAACTCGCCCTTCTGACAGGCATCAATCACCTACAGCAGCAAGGGAGCCCCACATTGCAGTGCGGTGCAGCACCCAGGTGGCCCCCCCTCTGCCCCACAAGCCCTCCATACCCTAAACACCAGGTTGTCAATATGGAGCTGCTTCTCCACCTTGAGGATGCGGGTGATAAGGCAGCAGAGGATGTTCCTCTTCCTTTCCAGGGCGCTGACCTCAGCCCTCTCTGCTCGCAGGTACCTCTGCTGGGGCAGCAGCCTCAGGTGGTGGCCAGAGGCATGGGCCAGGGCTGCCTGGTTCAGCCGCAGCACACCTGGAGCTAGCATCCGGCCCAGGGTCAGCCAAGCCCCGAGCTGGGACCTGAAGGAGCCCCAGGACACATGTGTGGCTGCTGGACCCAACCCTGGGCCTCCCGCTGCTGCCTTCACAGGCGTCAGCCCCGTCCCCCATATATGGCCCCAAGCAACAGCCACATACACAACGCCTGGCCCCAGGCTCCAACCCCACACACAGACCCGAGACCCAACCACCCATGCTGACCCACACCCCATGCACGGCCCCAAGCCCCAGCCCCACACATCACCCCCAGCCCTACCCATGGCCTCAGGCCCCACTTTGACACACAGACCCCCAAGTACCAACAGACAGACTCACCCCAGCCCACGCTCATCCACCCCTACCCAGAACCCGCTGGGGGCTCAGACCAGCACCTCCCCAGGGCTGCCCCAGCCCCACACTCACCTCCCGGCGCGCAGCTTCTCACCAGGATGCCCTCGCTGTGGGTCAGCGGTGCCAGTGCGTGCTGCACCAGGTCAGCAGGGAGCCCCGTTGCCTGCAGCAGGGCCTCCACAGCCACCTCCTGCAGGAGGGCATGGGAGGGGAATGGCCAGCCGAGACCCACCAGCCGCAGGCCCAGCCAAACAAGGGGGTCTCGTGCCCCAAACCCTGCTGGAGACCCCACCAGAAGGGAGGACATGGCTCTGCCACGCTCCAGCATCCGCCACCTCCCTCACCCCCGCCATGGCCCCAGCTCCTACCTCGGCGCTGTTGAAGCACAGCAGGATGTACATCTGCAGCGTGGACACCTGGAGGACACAGTCTCCAAACTGCAGTTCAGCATGGCCCAGCCACGTCCACTGCAACCGCCGTGGCTTCGTGCACTCCCAGCCCAGCTGGCTCTGGCCTGCCAGAGACACCATCAGCGCGAGGGCCAGGGGCCACCCTGCCGGGCACCCCCAGCACACCCCAGCACTCCTGCCACTCCTGGCCGAGCTGCTCTCGAGGACATGGGGCCCGGTGAGAGCCCCACACACACCCACTGCTGCAACACTCACTCTGCCTGCAGAAGTCGGCAAACTCATCCAGGGGGGAGCTCAGGGACGCAGAGAAAAACCTCCCAGGTTCATCCATGTAGCAGAATGGGGAAATGGGCCAGCAGCGTGGGGACAGGGCCAGCACCTTCACCTCCGGCACATCCGCCACCGAGGCCATCCCCAGTGCCTGGGCACGTGGAGACAAAGGCAGCTCAGGACAGACCCCAGGATTCCTGCGAGGAACACGGGCGGCCACCAGCCTCCCCATCCCACCAGCACACTCACCTCGTCCAGGCCGGTGTCCAGCTCCAGTAGCCGCTTGTCCTGCTCCTGCAGCTGGAAGAGGTGAAACTGCTGCTGGAGCTCCTCCGACTCAGCCAAGTTGCTCAGCATTTCTTGGGGGAAGCGGCTGGGGAAGCACAGCCCGATCTGCTCCACGATTGCTCCTTCCAGCCAAGACGGTCCTTGTGCCAGGAGCCGGTCCCCCAGGTAGAGCCTGCCACAGCCACCAGCATCAGGTCAGGGGCTGGCCCGAGCCCTGTGGCCATCAGCCACCCACCAGGAGACAGAAGACAGCCCCAGCCCTGGCCTCACCCCAAGGCGCACAGCCCAGCAGCACCTGTCTCCCCTCTCTGTCACCAACCCGAAGCGTGCCTCCGCAGACCGGCAGCACCTGTGGGCCCTCACAGCCTTTCCCTCCACACACCAGAACCAGGAAAACCAAAGCGGGAGCACTGCTGCCACAGCCATGGCCTCAGCACTGCCTGCGCCCCCCCCGCCACGTCGCACCAGGCCCTCTGGTCCCGTGGAGCCACGGCACCCCTCACCGGTAGAAGTGCTCGAAGGTGTGGGCGAGCTCCAGGCCACTGAAGACGACGAAGGGCTCCAGGATCTGCTGCAGCCGCTGCAGCGGCCCTGCGCTGCCCACAGCCCCGTGGAGCTCCTGGATCTGCCCATCAAGGTAGCGGGCAAACTGCTCGCTCACCTGCAGAGGGACAGAGCTGGCTGTGATGGACCGCGATATCCCTGGGGGGAGCAGCTGGGAAACCCTGGGGCTCCTGGGCAGGGGCTGAGGGTGCCCAGGCACCAGCGTGAGGCAGGAGCGCACCCGGGCTGGGGCCACGCCATGACAAGTGCCATGAACCTGCGATTGGGCACCGTCCAGGGCCACCACAGGGCAGAGCTCCGTGGCCGGAGGGGGGCAACAGGACACCACCCACCCGCAGCTCACCCGGAGGCCATGGGCCAGGGCAGCCTCCCCAGCCTGTGTGCAGGGCCCCGGTGCTCGTGCCGCACTCCCTCGACTCACGTGCAGGGCAGTAAGGAAGGAGAGCTGCAGCAAAGCCCCCGCAAAGCCCTGGCCCAGGGCCACCACAAAGGCAGCCTGCTGCCCAAAGAGCTCCTCCGTGGCGCTGCGCAGGCGATGGTACAGCCCACAGTATCGCTCCACAAGATCTGGTGCCTGCCCTGCCGCCTCCAGGAACCGCTGCACCTGCGGGATGCAGCACAAGAGCCATGAGCCCCACAGAGGGATGTGCCACAAGAGGGGTGAGCCCTGCAGGGGGATGTGCCCGTGGCCCACGGGGACAGCCCCAGCCTCACTCCGCTGACACCAACTCCCCGGGTCCCAGCCAGGGGCTGACCAGAGGCCCTGGTGCTGCCGTGGGCTACCGAGAACTTATGTCAAGGTGGGAGTGCAGCCGCAGGGGCTGGGCAGTGGCTGGTGGCGCCTGAGCCCTCCAGGGCAGCAAGCGCGGCAGGGCTTTACCTACTCCCCTCCAGGCCCTGCAGAGGCCAGGTACGGCCCCGTGCCCTCCCCACGCTTCCAGGGCACCCCATACACCCACCCAGTGTGGGGTCCCACATGCACTCTCTGCCCCCACGGTCAGCCCTCCAAGCTCTACCTGCTGCTGCACCACACCACGCCAGCACTGCGAGATGCCCCACAGGCCGCTTGACTTCTCCACCACCACCTTCGCAGCTCTGGTCGGCACCTCCTTGTTCTTCTCCTCCTTCCCACCTGCCAAGGAACAAACCCAGGCTCAGCGCAGCTCCGTGGGCAGGCTCCATACACGGACCACCAGCAGCCTCCCCCTCTCCCTGGGGGGAGCAGGGCAGAGGAGATGCCGGGGAGGAACGGCCGCTGCGGTGGTACAGCCACGAGCCTTCCCCGACTCGGGAGCCTCCCCAGAGCTTCCCAGCAGATCCCCACAGCCACAGCCTGGCACTCTGCACCACCGCCCCCCAGGAGGGCAGCCCCTCGCTCACCACCTGCTCTTGCCTCCACTGGCTCTGGGCCACCGGGGTCCACATGCACCAGGAGCTGGGTCAGGCGCCGCACACGGGAACCAAAGACAGCACCGCGGCTCGTGGGGTGGTGGGGCGGCTCCACGCTCTCCAGGTACTCGCTCAGCAGCCAGGCCAGGGGGCTGACGCCGTGGGGGTCTGTGAGGCCAAATAAACTCAGAGCAGGGTCCCTCAGCCTGGGGCATGGCGCAGATGGACCCGGGAGAGCGCAGGGTACCTGGGCTGGTGATGCTCTGCACCAAGGGGTTCACCAGGGCCTCCCAGCACGTCCTGCCCAAGGCCCGGGCTGCCTCGTCGTCAGGAAGGAAGCAGTCGGCGAAGCCCTGCTCGTGCCGCAGTGCCCGGTTCAGCCTGCAACAGTGACCAGGCAGCGCACAGTGCTGCTGGGCACCTGCCGACGGCCGGGGGGGTCTCCCCCGGGGAAGCAGAGCGCACACGTCGCTCCCTGCCCTGCCCCTTCCAGGCACCACGGACGGCTCAGCAGCCCCACTTGCCCCCAGCAGACGGGGCCACTCACTCACCATGAGCCCTGCCCACACTGGGGCACTCGCGGCTCCTGATAAACTGGGGGGGCTCTGTGGCACCTGTGGCCATGAGATCCTGCCTGTGCCTGACCGACCTCCACCAGGTCAGGACATGTCAGCCCCCGCGGGGCACCGCTCTGGTGGGTTAGCTGTGCACCCACGTGCCCAGCTTAAACCTGGGGCCCCCAAGGTGGCCCTGGCACTCCGGGACCGCTGGTGGCCAGGGAGGAGTGAGGGTCCCTCCCCGTGCAGGCGGGACACCCCGCTGCTCCTCTCCTGGCCCTGCAGTCCCCCCAGCACCATCCCCCCAGGCCCTGGGACACCAGGGACGCGATGGCGCAGCCGGGAGACAACTCACCTGCCAAAGAGCTGCAGCAGTCGCCCCCGGTCCCGGCAGATCTCCTGGCACCAGGCATGAGCCCGAGCAGTGCAGGAGAGGAACGTCCGCCGGCACAGCTGCTCCTTGAAGATGGGCCAGAAAGTGGGCTTGGGACCCAGCACCTCGATGCCACGCACACGTGTGTCAATGCCACCCTATGGGAAAGCACAACCCTCAGCTCCTCAGGCACAGCCCTCATGCCACCCACTGCCAGCCCCCGGCCCGGCCCCTGCTCCCCTACCTGCTGGCACCGCTTCACCCGGATCTGGATGACGGGCCAGAAGCGGGTCATGTTCTCCAGCAGGATCACTCTGCTGTCTGAGGGCAGCACGGTCACCTGCAGGCACACAGAGAGCCCTCAGCACACCAGGCAGCGAGCCCCAGCCACCCTGCATGCCCCTCCCGTTAAAGCCATGGCCTCTGTCACCCCGCAGCCCCTACGCAGCCACAGGGCACCCCCCGCCAGGGCCCACTCCTGGCTCACAGCCCCAGCACACCAGCCTGCTGCAGACCGGGCTGCAGGGCTGCCCATGCACAAGTCCCCTAGCACCCGCTGCCTACAGCCAGGAGAAGGCTCCTGCAGCACAGCTTCTGCCATCCCCACCTCCCCAAGGGGCACCTCCCAGGGCCCCGCACCAGGCTGAGACCTTCACAGGGCACAGCAAGGACCAGCCCACCGCTCCCATAGGGGCCCACAGCCTGAGCAGCCCCTGCGAGACTCACCGCGTTGAGCTCAGTTCTGATGGTGGCAGGGCTGTCTCCCCCCAGCACCACGACACGGGCCGGCATGTAGCTGGAGTCCTCGCTGGCCACCAGCATGCTCATCTCCCTGCAGCGCAGCAAACACGCTGCTGCCCAGCAGTCCCCACCTCCCTCGCCTGGCCCCTGCCAGCCCCACACACTGCTGCCCACATCCAGTCAACCCCCAGGACGGCAACCACTGGGGCAGAGCTCGCACAGACCCCCACAGCCCTCTCCTCCCTGCACAGCCACGGGCACTCCTGGCCCCAAGGGCCCCCAGCCCTACCTGACCACCACACCACACTGCATGTGCACAGTGATGAAGTGGGAGCCGGTACTGCCGTTCGACTCCCAGTAGGTCTTGGGGTTCCTGTCCGTGAGCTTGCTGGCACGGTGGGGGTTGGAGGAGACCTGCACCTTCTCCCAGCACTTGTCCTCCTTCACCTCCACGCTGGAGCCTGCGGGGAGAGCACATGGAGCAGCTCCAGCTGCCAGGCCAGCACATGCCAAGCACAGGGGTCCAGCGCCTGCTCCCCACGCTCACCTCGGCACAGGTTGCGCAGAAAGACATCAAAGAAGGGGATGCTGATGGGCTGGTGGTTCCGGCGGTGCTCCTCAATCTGTCCCAGGACCAGCTACGGGATGGAGTGCAGCTCTCAACAGGGGCCCTGGGTCCTTCTCCCCTCGCCCACCGCAGGGCTGCGGCAGGCAGAGAGCAGAAGGCTGCCCCATGGTACCGGGGACAGCTGGATGGCCCCAAGACCCAGAGCCCCAGCGCAGCCGGGTCTCCCCAGGCCCACCTGGATGCAGCCAGCCAAGATGCTGGTCGTCAGCTTCTTGTAGAGGCTGGCGTACTTCTCACAGTCAATCACCAGGTCGAGCAGGGCTGGTGCCAGTGACGGGGCGGTGTTGTGCTTGTCCAGGGCTTTGGACAGAGCCTCGCGGGTGCCCGCGCGGCACATCACTACCGCGCAGTCCTTGCTGGCGGTGGCCAGGCGGTGCAGGAAGCCAACCACCTCCTGCACCACCTGCTGAGCAGGCAGCTGTGAGCGGCCAGGATGGCGCCGGGAACCCACCAGAGCCCAGCAGCAGGGTGCTGCAGCTCCCCATCCCCTCCAGCCCGATACCACAGCAGCGCCCGTGAGAGCCTGGCCGGGCACGCCACCCACCAGGATGTGGCCAAGGCCATGGCCAGGACAGCCGCTCCCCACCTCTCCCAGCGCGTTGGCCACAAGGCCGGGCTGCTGCAGGCGGGGACCACCCGACTTCACCAACGCCAGCCCCAGCCGATGCATGGCACAGCCGCCCCTGCCTACCGGCAGTCCCAGGGCCCCCTCACCTCCCGGTCACTGCTGTGGGCGCTCAGGGAGGACAAACAGGGCTCCACACACTCGTGCCAGGGCAGCATATCCTCCTGGTAACCATCCAGGAACTTGTTCAGGATCCTGAGTGACAGAGGGGGCACACTCAGGTAGGGGCACAGACAGCCCTGCCACACCAGGAAGGGCGGCACCCCACAGGGACGCCGAGTCAAGGCTCCACAGGCACCTCGGACACCCCACCAGCACCCAGGCACATGCTGCTCTGTCCCCACGTGGCCTTGCGCCCCAGGATATCCCAATCAGCACCCGTGTATGTGCTGGGCTGCACCTGCCCCTGGTGAAGAACAGCCCCACCAGGACCCACAAACATGAGCCATGTCCCCCCAGCATCACCACCACACTCACACACCTGCTGCGGAGGCCCCAGACCCCCACCAAATCCCCCTGGACCCACCTGAGGATGCTCAGGCTCACGGCCTTCTCTGCCCCCAGCAGCTCAAAGCTGCGCAGCAGCAGCCTGAAGCACCTGCGGTCCTGCAGCAGCTGGGCTGCCTCGACAGAGGGGACGGGGCCTTCGCTGCAGAGCTGCCGCTCCAGGGCCACCACCACGTCCTTGGACAAGATGCCGTCCCCCAGGCCGCCCAGGAGCCTCCGCACATCCCTCAGGTCCACTGGGGCCTCTCTGCCTGCCACAACAAGGACACATGAGCTCAGCACAGGCACTCACTTGAGAGGCGCCAGCGGGGTGCTCTGCCCTGGCAGGCGAGGCAGCCCTGCCCGCTGCATCCATGGGGCCGTGGCATGGAGGGGGTGCAGGTGGCACGCTACCTGCCGTCTCCGGGCCCAGGGGTAGCCGGTGCTCCGCAAGGCGGTTGATCACGCTGAGGGCCAGCATCGCATGAGGGCAGCCAGTGCTCTGCCCGTCCCACCAGCAGCTCTGCAGCACCGTGGGGAGACCGCAGCTCACCAGCTGCTCTGCCAGGCCCCGGTGGCTCTCCATCAGCATGTTCACCACCAGCAAGCCGTTCTGCACGCCTGAGGAGCCCCTGCAGGGACAGAGTGATGCAGGCGCCTTCCTCCCCTAAGCACGGAGCCTCCCCTGCACCCACAAGCCACTTGCCTGCCTTCCCCACCCCCTGCCACACTGAGGGTACCCCTACCCCCAGCCGCTGTCCCCACTCTGATCCTACCCTGGGACCTTCTGCATGGTGCTCATGGCAGCAGGGATGGCACTCAGCAGGCTGGCTGAGCCCTCGCTGGAGGCAGAGCCGATGCTGGCAAAGATCTCCCGCATCATCTGCGCGTCGGCATGGTTCAGGGGCAAGGGCTTCCCACTGGCACCTCCTGGCTCACTGGACACAGCTCCCACCAGCACCTTCAGGGCCTGCAAGGTCAACAGCAGTCAGGAGGACAGCAGGCATTTCCGCCCCACCTGGGCGAGCCTGCACCCTGCCCGCCCACCGACAGCATCCCCTCTGCCACACTCACCGCCAGGCCAGCCTGCTGCACCAGGGCAGAGGAGGTGTGCTGCTGCATGCAGGCCAGCACAGCCCGCACACCGCCCTCCGTGGCAAATGGCACGCGCCAGTCGTACTTCGCCATGAACACAGCCAGCAGCCGCAGCGTCACCACCACCAGGGCCTTCTCTGCCACCTCAGTGCTCAGCAGCTCCACTGCCACATTCACCAGCTTCTCCCTGCACAGGAAAGAATGCCGCAGGAGGAGCCTCCTGCCACTGCTGCTGGCACGCCGGCACCCCGCGTCCTGCCAGACACCTTCTCCCTGCCCACATGGCTCTACCACAGCTGGGTCAGCCCCAGGAATGAGCCTGCCTGGGACAAAGGGACACAAGAACCACCTCTCTTCTTGCCGAGCACACAGGGACATACTGGCCTTCACACTTCCACTGCCACCTCCCACACTCCCACGCCCAGTACTGTCCCCCACCCTGCCAACACAGCCCTCCCCAGCCAGCAGGAGGGGTGCACAGCACCCCATGGCTCACCCAACGCTCCTGGTCCTCAGCCCGCCCTGGGCTTTGACAACTTGCTGCTCCACCTCAGGTTCCCCCTCCAGGATCTTCACGATGTGCTGGAGGCCGGCTAAGCGCAGTCCCACCTCGGAGCTTCTACTCTGGATCACGTCCACCACAGCTGCAATCTTGGCCAGCGAGCCCCTCTCGCTCGCACCCTCGGAGCCGCCCAGCACTGCCGGGAGGGAAGCAGGGCCGCAGGCGTCAGGGCAGCAGTAACTTCCCCAGCAACTCCTGGGGTGCCATGCACCCACAAACCCAGCACCCACAGGCACCCCCCTCCCCAGGCAACCACCAGGTGCATGGCCTCCCATGCCCTGCTCAGAGCCTTCCTCCATCGAGGCAACAGAGACACCTCCAGCACTGTGCGTGTGCCTCAGCGTGCAGCAGGCATTTACCTTTGATCTGCTCCTCTGTCACCTCTGGGAAAAACAGCCCTTCCCTCTCAAGGAGCTCGCTGAACAGCTGGGAATCCAACTTTGATGCCACAACAGGGGATTGGGGTGGCACTGTGGCTGCAGAAAGGTCTTCCTTCGCTGCCTTGGTCGTTGTGGCTTCAGGGCCAGTGCTCCTGCAGCCGGCACCCTCTGAGGACACTGTCGTGCTCCCCCTGCCATCCTGCTCAGCCCCCCTACCAAGGAAGTATTTGGCGTAGATGTGGGAGCAGCGCAGGTCACGCTGAGCACTGCCCTGGCACCGCTTCTCCAAGACCCGCAGCACCTTCTGGGCCAGCTCCGCGGGTACTGACAGATGGATCAGGGCTTCTTCCTCCATCTCCGACAGCTGGACAGATGGGGTCAAGTTAAACCTCACGGACTCACAACAGACCCCACGCCCCTTGTGACAGCCAGTGCCAGAACAGACAGACAGGCTGCACCACCGGAAGTCCCCAAGGGATCTGGCCCATACCTGGTCTCCCTGGTCCTGCTGGATGAGGCAGGTGATCTCTTTCTGCTCCTGCGCTTCCAGCTTCTTCACAAAGAACAGCAGCTCCCACCACTCGGCACGGCTCAGGGTCTCTGCAGCCTTGGTCGGCTGCTCCCCCAGGTAAGGCAGGGAGTACAGCCCCCGAAAGGGCTTGCAGAAAAACGGCTGTGCAACTGCAGGAGAGCAGAACAAGGAAGGGCACTGTCAGCTCTGCCAATTCCCCCCATCCTCTATTGCGCACCCACATTCCTCAGGGAAAGAGCTCATGTGGACCGTCTGGGCAGAAGAGGTCCCTGCTGTCCCACAGCCTGCTGTGGGAAAGGGAGGTGACAGGAGGGCAGCGAGACAGGGGGAACATGCTGTAGAGATGGGGATTCCCATCTCCACTTGAACCTCTTGGGGCTGTAGAACAGAAAAAGCACACGCTCAAAATGGGTACCTCTGGCTCACTGCTCCCCCAACCTGTTCCCACAGTGCCTGGACCAGCCAGGGCAACACACTCAGACATCCAGTACTGGAAGAATCCACAGTGCCAGCGTGCAGCTGCAGAAGGGCTGGGGAGAAAAGCTGCAGGCCCAGCTGACAGGCTGCTCACCTGCCGCCAGTTTGTGGCTGTACGTTACGGTGGACACCTTCTCCTGGCCCTCATGCTCCTCTTGCCCTGAAGGGCCAATGATCTCCACCATGTGCCAGTGAACCCAGTACGTACAGCCCAGGGCTTGCCAGTACACCTGAGGAGAAGAGCCCAACACACACAGAGCTGAGGGAAGGCAAGACCAACCCCACTGCTCCCACGCAAGGCTGCGTGCTTCCTCCAGCACAACAGAGCAGACAGGCCCATTGACAGCCCCTGACCTCCCAGCAGAGGATACCTGCACAGGCGGTGTGCCATCGTTGCTCTGACGGAAGTCACCCTCGTCACCCGCGCTGACCTGCTCGTAGTCCTCCAGCATGCGCACCCGCATACCACGCACCAGGTTCGCCTGCACATACTCCACATAGCTGCTGCGGCTTGGGAAAGCTGAGCGCGTCTTGAAGATGCTGGGCTCTTTTGGTGGGGGAGTGGGGGCTGCTTGAGCAGCGGTGCAGGATGTGGCCCTGTGCTGGAAGATGGAGCGGCTGGTGCGAGGCTGCAGCTCCTGTTGTGGCAGCAGTTCTGGCTTGTGGCTGTGGTCCCAGCCCATCACGTGCACCAGCTCCAAGATGAGGTTTGCCATAGCCATGCTGAACTCAAACTTTTGCTTCACATGGCTCCTCTCCTCAGCGAGCGGGCTGAGCGCAGCGCAGTCCTGCTGCTCCCCTCCCTGCTCCACGCCACTGCTGATCTTGTCCATGAGAGAAGTGACACACAGGTAGCGCTTCACCAGGACAAACAATAGCTTCCCAGGGATCTGCAACAAGCACAGCTGTAAGACTCTACCCTGCAGAGCACCTCCAGCCCCCAGCTCTCTCCAAGCCATCAGCTCATCCACAGTCAGGCTCCTGAGATAGCTCTGGACCAGCAGGCAGCAGCAGAGACCTCTCAGCACACCCTCATCTCCCTGCTCAGCGACAAGGCTCTCCATGTGCCTCTCCACCACCACCCAGCCTCAAGCCAGGCCCAGATCCTGCACCAGCTCCTGCTCAGCTGCCCACTGCTGACCACCCTCCTGTCCCAAACAGGGACACCAGCTCTGGCACCCAACTCTCACCCCTCCTGACCCCTAAAGCCCACAGGCTGGCAGGGCCTGCCGCTACCTGGGGAAGGTGAATCCCCTCAAAGGACATGCAGTGCTCTTCAGAGGATGTTGTCTCGGCAAATAGCTCCAGCAAGGTGTAGCGACTGTCGAAGTCCATGTGCTGCTCAATGCCATCCTGCTGGCTGAGGGACAGCAGGACATAGGCCCAGCTCCCTGCAACAACAATAGAAACCCTTCAGGCCCCATAAAGACAANCACAGAGCTGAGGGAAGGCAAGACCAACCCCACTGCTCCCACGCAAGGCTGCGTGCTTCCTCCAGCACAACAGAGCAGACAGGCCCATTGACAGCCCCTGACCTCCCAGCAGAGGATACCTGCACAGGCGGTGTGCCATCGTTGCTCTGACGGAAGTCACCCTCGTCACCCGCGCTGACCTGCTCGTAGTCCTCCAGCATGCGCACCCGCATACCACGCACCAGGTTCGCCTGCACATACTCCACATAGCTGCTGCGGCTTGGGAAAGCTGAGCGCGTCTTGAAGATGCTGGGCTCTTTTGGTGGGGGAGTGGGGGCTGCTTGAGCAGCGGTGCAGGATGTGGCCCTGTGCTGGAAGATGGAGCGGCTGGTGCGAGGCCGCAGCTCCTGTTGTGGCAGCAGTTCTGGCTTGTGGCTGTGGTCCCAGCCCATCACGTGCACCAGCTCCAAGATGAGGTTTGCCATAGCCATGCTGAACTCAAACTTTTGCTTCACACGGCTCCTCTCCTCAGCGAGCGGGCTGAGCGCAGCGCAGTCCTGCTGCTCCCCTCCCTGCTCCACGCCACTGCTGATCTTGTCCATGAGAGAAGTGACACACAGGTAGCGCTTCACCAGGACAAACAATAGCTTCCCAGGGATCTGCAACAAGCACAGCTGTAAGACTCTACCCTGCAGAGCACCTCCAGCCCCCAGCTCTCTCCAAGCCACCAGCTCATCCACAGTCAGGCTCCTGAGATAGCTTTGGACCAGCAGGCAGCAGCAGAGACCTCTCAGCACACCCTCATCTCCCTGCTCAGCGACAAGGCTCTCCACGTGCCTCTCCACCACCACCCAGCCTCAAGCCAGGCCCAGATCCTGCACCAGCTCCTGCTCAGCTGCCCACTGCTGACCACCCTCCTGTCCCAAACAGGGACACCAGCTCTGGCACCCAACTCTCACCCCTCCTGACCCCTAAAGCCCACAGGCTGGCAGGGCCTGCCGCTACCTGGGGAAGGTGAATCCCCTCAAAGGACATGCAGTGCTCTTCAGAAGACATCATCTCAGCAAACAGCTCCAGCAAGGTGTAGCGACCGTCAAAGTCTACGTGCTGCTCAATTCCATCCTGCTGGCTGAGGGACAGCAGGACATAGGCCCAGCTCCCTGCAACAACAACAGAAACCCTTCAGGCCCCATAAAGACAACCCTCACCCCAACCTCCCTGCATGAGAAGACTTGCAGGCAAGGAACAGCTTTGCTGCTCAGTGTAACCTAGAACCATGTTCGGTCCTTTACCCTGGATTGGCAACATTTTGCTCCGCTGAATAACACTGCATTTTTAACACCCCTAAAGCTGCACAATTCCCCCAGAGCAGCAACCCCAAATAACTGACTCCAGAACAGGGTTCCAGGCAAGAAAAAAGTCAAGTTTTAACCTGAATCAGCCCCCCATCTGCCCCACTGGAGAGCCACAGGAACACGGGCACTAGGACAGGGAAAGCCAGACCTCTTGTGGGACACACCACCACTAGCGACCTTCCCAGTGCACCCAAGCCTCATCAGGCACTTCCAAGCCGTGGCAGCTCCTCTCAAATGAGAGGACTCGGTGAGGACCAGGCCTCTACCCACCAGGGCCTGTGCAAAGGCTCCCTGCCAAGAACAGGCCAGAGCCTTTCCCATTGACAGCATGCAACAGAGACACCCCCAACACTCCTTGGCATAAGTCCTCCTAACAGTTAATCAGCATCCCAGCTCGGGAACCCGGCAGGGGAAACAGCTCCCAACTCTTAGAGCGCCCCAGACAATTATGACCGAGGAGCCGCTTGCAAGCTCCAGTCTGATTCTTCCCCTTTGCCAACAAGCCCCGGGACACCCTGCTTCCCAGGCGTCCCACACCGATAAAAGGACTGGCACCCCTCAGCTGCCCAGCAGCACCTCCTCAGTGGCACTGAGCAGTAGCAGCCCCCACCTGCATCGTGCGAAGCCAGGGCCCTCAGCATCTTGCCGGCACTGCGGCGGATTTGCTTCTCCTTGTGGCACAGCATCTTCATCAGCAAGTCGAGGGCTCCCGTCTCCTTGAAGGCACCCGCCAGCGAGCCAATGCTGGCGTACGCGCTCAGCACGTGGATGGTGTTGAGGATGGAGGACTCGGGCGCCCCCGTCTCGGCCATCTGCCGGCCAGCTCGCTGCACCAGGCTCCTGACATCGGCCTTCATCTCCAGCAGCGACGCTTCATCCAGTGGCACATCTGCAGCGAACGGGCTGGCTGCCTTCTCCTCTTTCACCCACTGCCCTTCCAGCTTCCTCTTGCCCAGCAGCGCTGGGCAGCTGGCACAGACCTCTTCTGCAGACATCCACATCGAGATGTTCTCCGGCTTGGTCTCTGCGGAGGAGGCACTGCTGCCTCCCACTGCTTTCTCTTCCAAGCTGACGATACTCCATTGGATAAGGTACTCAGGCTGGCCGTCGTGGCCTCGCCGCTGCCGGAGCAGCTCCCCTGGGTAGGCCTGCAGTTTGGGTCCCAGGTGCACAAGCAGGTTGCCATTATGCCTCTCGTTCACCATGACAGGAAAAATGTCTGCAGAGACAGAGGGGAAGCAGGAGCTGAGGAGAAGTGGCTGAGGCAGGGGCTTTGCCACAGCTAGAAATTTATGATCCTGTGGGTCGCAGTGCTTGTAACGTGGCAGCGTAACAAATAAAATGTGCTGTTGTACTGGCTGTACTCAAGGTCAACGCTGTTTTGTAACACAACAAAACTACTGAAGTATGAGATATAGCTCACTTTCTCCTTGGAAAACAGCACACACAGAGCAACAAGATAACAGGGCAGGACACAGCTATTTTTGGACTGTTAAACGGGCTGTGGGCACGGCAGGAAGGCAGAGAGCAGTGCCCGAGGAGGGCAGCTTTTGCCCGGACGCTCGGCTGTAAAACCCGGCTGCGTGCTGCCGGGGGTCCCCGAGCCAGGTGGAGTACCTATGCCGGCCCTGAGCCCCAGCGCAAGGCCGTGCTGGAGGGCTCCGCCGCACATGGCTAGCCGGGACTGGAAGTACAGACCAGGTACGGTGGCCGCTCCCGTTCCCGGGACACGCACGCTGAAGGCGGGCGGCACGGCACCGCAATTACCGGGGAGCGGGCTCGCGTGGGCAGGTCCCACTGGCGGCAGGAATAAAGCGTGGGCCAAGCGAGAGCTCCCCGAGCACCGAGAAACGTCCGGTCCGGCCCGGCTGCCGCAGCCCCTCGCGAGTCGAGCTGCTTCACCTCGGGGCTCCGGTACCGAGGCCTCCCGCGGGGCTTCCCAAAAAGCAAAGGCTCGGGACTACCCCAGGATAGCCCCGCTAGAGGCGCTCGCCAGCCCCGCGCCGTGCCGTGCCGTGCCACCCCGACTCATGCCCAACCCGCCGCCCGCCACCGCGGGGCCGCGCCGCGTTACCTCCAACACCGCTTCCACGCCGCTTCCGGGTCGGCCGCTGCGCATGCGCGACGGCCCGCCCGGACGGCAGCCGCGCGGGGCCAAGCTTCCCCCGCCAGCGGCGGCGGGGAGGGGACCCGGGACGGCGTGGAGCTGGGGCAGGTCAGGATCCGGGGGACAGCGGGGGCCACGCGAGGCTGAGGGCACAGGGGGGGCTCAGGGCTGTATGGGGCAAGGGGGTGGCGCAGTACGGCACTCGGGTGGCAGCGTGGGCCGGGGGGGGGTGCAGCGCGGGGAGTGGGCACCGGCGGCAGAAGTGGGGCTGGGGAGCAGCAAGAGGATGACCGGGGCTGTGGGGTGCCGAGGTCGCCGTGGGTGGCAGCCCCCTTCCTGCCCACTTGCCTTTGCTGCTCTGCAAGCTGAGGGTGGGGGAAGAGCCCGGCTGTCACGCAGTCAGGCTTGGCACGATTGCGCAGAGCTCCGTTCAACCCCACTGAGACCCCCCACTCACCCCATGCTCAAGCCCAGGCAGCCCACAGCCCCACACTCATCTCTTCTGGCAGCCTGACTCCTGCCAGGGGCTGAACACAACCGAACGCGTCCCACAGGGAAAGCACCCCAAGGCCCCGTGCAGAAAAGGCAGCAGTAACGCAAGAGCAGTGGCACAGAGAACATTTTATTGGCCGCTGGCATCACTCCTGTGCTGTGATCCGCGGCAGGTTGACGTAGCTCTTCATGGGTGGGAGAGGCTTGATCTTGCGCCCGGCCCAGCCGCCCTTGCGATGCCACAAGCCTGTGTGCGGGCGCTTGCCCAGCCAGCGGTTCCGGCCTGCCTTCCCAATCACCCGCTTGTTGTGGTCGACGTTGGACACACGGCCCACTGTGGCCACGCAGGTCTCCAGCACCTGGGGGACAGAGAAGAGCTGCAGGCCTCCCTGGGGACGCACAGCTGCGTGCTCAGGTAGTTAGGTCAGGGACAGCATGGTTTCTCTACCTGCATTTGCCTCTTGGAGGGCAGCTGCACGACAGCCGTCCCATTCACTTTCCTCAGCAGCACCCCACAAGTCCCTGCAGCAAGAGGAGAGGAGGCAGCTGCCATGAGCAGCAGGACAAAGTATCCCACCCTGTGGTGAGTACATCCCTGTGCTGCGAACTCCCTAAAGGCCCACCATTGCCCTTCATGCAGCACTTCTTCCTGAAGACAGGACCTCAAGGCAGCGATGGGGCAGAGCTGCCCCCGTCCCTCTGGAAGGCTGTTTTGCACCCCAACATTGAGAGAAGAGAGGACAGCAAATCCCTGTCACCAGCTACTCAGAGCGGTGCCCCGCTGCCTTCCTCTCTGCACTAGGCCAAACCCAGCTACCAATGGTGGGTCCCCTGCCCAGAGACGCACCAGCTGCCCGGATGTACTGCGCTCCCTTCCCAGGGTGGCTCTCCAGGTTGCAGATCAGTGTGCCCACTGGCAGAGCCCCCAGCGGGTAGGCGTCCCCTTCGTTGGCTGACACTGGAAGAGAGAAGCTGATGAGTTGGGCAAAGAGCAGCCAACAAGCCCCTGGCAGGGCCGCCACGGCCACCTCTGACCCCAGCGTGCACCTGCCATCCTGCCAATGTGAGAGGAGTTCTTGATGATGTCCCCCGGCTGCATGTTCTCTGTGGCAATGATCCAGCGCTTCCGGTTGCCGCCGGCCACCAGGGCGATGTCAGCCGACCTGCACGGGGAACCCACGGTGGGCGGGGAGGGGCTCACCACAGGTGCAACCGCCCGGGCCCGGGGCCGAGCCCGCGCCCCACACTCGCCTGCAAGGGTCGTATCGGACGTTGATGACCTTCTCGGTGAAGGGCTCCTGCGGGGCCCCCTCCTCATAGCGCAGCCGCTGGAAGTCGATCATGCGGTACCGCCGCTTGTGTCCCCCGCCGATCCCCCGCACACGGATGCGGCCTGCGGGGACAGGGCAGCGGCTGCAGGCGGCTCCCGGTCCCGCCCGGGACCCTGCCCACCCCCGGCCACCCCCCCCCGC
>VUYV01000415.1:87306-98636 GCA_008711295.1 Anarhynchus alexandrinus | reverse complement strand
TCTCTCTCTCTCTGTCTCTCTCTCTCTGTCTCTCTCTCTCTGTCTCTCTCTCTCTGTCTCTCTCTCTCTGTCTCTCTCTCTCTGTCTCTCTCTCTCTGTCTCTCTCTCTCTGTCTCTCTCTCTCTGTCTCTCTCTCTCTGTCTCTCTCTCTCTGTCTCTCTCTCCCCTTTTCCTTTGCCCTCAGAGCAGGCGTCATCCCTGCATGGGCTCAGACAGCAGGCTGGGCAGGCTTGGCTTCATGACATCAGTCCTGTCCTGCAAGCCCTAAGAGCAGGGCACTAGCAGCTGCCTCCCACCAGCATGCTCTGTCTTCCCATTGAACTGCTTTGTGCGGTCCCCAGTGCAGGGCAGCGCTCAGCTCCGCCTTGTGCTGTTCCAGTTGCTGCCCTGCAACGGCTCTGCTGCAAAGAAATAACACTTGCTGCGGCACCATCCTATGCAGGAGAAATCAAAGTTCAAGCAGAGACCAGGCTCCTCTTGCCACCTCTGGGTTTAAGACACTTCCAATGGTATCTTTGGAGACTTAAAAGGTCAAAAGTAGATAGTTGTAGCATGGTGCTGTGCTCCAGATAACACAAGCTTTGCTATGGGGCGAGAGAACAGGCTCAGGGACCTACAGTTGGAGTGAGATTCGTTTTACAGCCTGGGGCAAGGGCTGAGCCTCTTTCCTTGCCCCTGGGGCTCCTGACCCCAGGGCAGCTGTACCCATGCCCCATGGCACAGCATAGTTGGTATGGCCTTCCCAGCCAGGCAGCGGTAACCACAGATCTGCTTGTACTGCTGGCCTAGGGGCTGGGGCTGCTGCACTCTGCTTTGTGCTGTGTTTCCACGTATCCTATTAAAAAGCATCAAACCCCTCTTGTGAAGCTTCACTTTTTTTTTTTTCCCCCTCACCCCTCTTTCCCTCTGCTCTCCGTAGCAGCAGGGGGAGACCAGCTCCTGCCAGCAGCAGAGCCTTGGGCACAGCTGGCAGCCCTGGCCTGTGGTGGGGCTCTTTCTGCCCCAGGGGATTTGACACCTTTCCCCTCAGCTTCAGCTGCCCTCTTAGGGCTGCCTCTATGCAAGCTGCAGAAGTGTTATGAGTCCTGAGCTCTCCTGTCCCTGGGCCCTGCCCAGGTTTGTGTAGGCTCTGGTGCAAGGAAACCCACATGTCACTATGGCTCATGGAGACTCCAGCACGTGGGGTAAAGATCTGAGAAGTGCTGTGGGACTAAGAAAAATGGTCCCTGTGCAGGCAGTTTCTTCTGGGTTAGATACCTTGCCAGAAGGAAACCCCTGCTGTGGAGCAGTGGCCCCCTGCACCTGCTTGGTGAAGCAGCCCTGCTGGGCTCGGGGCTGAGCTGGGTGCATCCTACCCAGCCCATGTGTCCTGTGGGTGCAGAGCCAGGGGCATGGCACACCCCCGAGTGCTCGCCACATGCCAGGTTATGCAGTGTGTGGACAAGCAGCCTTGTTCCTGCAGCAGTGGCAATTCCTGCCTGCAAGTGCCAGGGCAATGCTGGCTAGTAGCTAGTGCCCTACAGAGTGGGTTGTCCTGGCCCTAAAACTTTCTCCTTGAGCATCAAGCTCTGCCCCCTCCTCTATTGCTCTGGCCAGCAGCCTCTTTGCTCCTGGCTGTGGCAGGGCTGGCCAGCCAGCTTTGGGGTGCAAAGGCTGGGCATGGAGAAGAGACAGCTACCTGGGCTGAGCTACTGTGGGGCAGGCCTGACCTTGCAGGCAGAAGGCTTGGATGTGGCTGGCTGATTCCTTTGCTAGCTATGGCTGAGGGGTTTAGTGCCCATGCTGCCTGTCATGCCTATGGGTGGGGTTTTTTTGTCTCCCTTTTGCATGCTGGGAGGTGGGGTCTCATGTCCTCCAGAGCCCCATGAGGATGGGCTGTGTTGTCCCTGTTGCCTTTGGTACCATGGAAGGGGCAAGGAGATGGGATTATGCTCCTTGCTGGGGTGGGAACAACACTTCTACTTGTGGCATAAATCTGTTGCAGCAAATGGGCTTTCAGCTTTCCCTCCAGGAACCTGCTGGGCTTCATCACTGCATTTGCACATTGTGTTTCCAAAGGCTGGGCTGGTGCAGGGGTGCAGCCTGGGGCCTGACCCTGGCATCCAGTGGGAAAGCACAGGCCAGAGAACAGCAGTAGGCATGGGGCTAACAGCTCTCCTCTCTCTTCACCCTGTAGAGCAAGCACAGAGACAGTGCTCCCTACGCTGAGTATGGCGGCTGGTACAAGGCCTGTAAGGTTAGCAGGTAAGAGGTGGTTCGTGGGCAGCTGTGGGCTCTGGAGGGGGTGGCCCCAGGGCTCTGGCTCACCTTCCATGTATTACTACAGCCCAACTGTGAACACCACTCTGAGGAACCTGGGTGCGCTGTACCGACGCCAGGGCAAGCTAGAGGCAGCTGAGACCTTGGAGGAGTGCGCAGTTCGCTCTCGGCGGCAGGTAACCCCAGAAGGACCTTTCCTGGTGGAAGGGGCATTGCAGGGCTTGGGGTGGCAGGTTGTGGCACAGCCTTTGGCTTGGGGGTGTGGTGAGGAGCTCTCCTGGGCCTTGCAGCCTCCTTGGTTTACATTCCTACGACACCAGAGCACCTTGGTGGTTGGGGTTGTATTTGTGCAGGGCTACACACGTGTGTATATGTGTGGGGTTGTGCATGCGTGCATGGATGGAGCAGATGTCAGTGTGTGTGCATGTGGGGAAGAAGGCATGGCTCTTCGAGTGCAGAAATACTGCAGCTGGGTTAGGACAGGTTACTGGGCTTTGTCAGCTATTGAGGAGATCTGCACTCACTGGGATGTTTTGTTCCCACTAATTTTTTGTCCAGGTAACACACTAGGGGTTTCTTAGAGTACCTATCACTCTAAACTCCTCTCAGTCCTCAAATAATAAAGCGGGAGCTGTAAGCACCTGGCACAAAGACTGAAGGACAGCAGAAACCTTCACACACCAAAATGGGAAGAAAAAAAGTTGTTAGCTTTGGGGTAGCAAGCCCTTGTTGCCCAGGGTGGTTTATGTCTTGGTGGGGTGCTCACTGAGCTGGGAACCCAAATAGAGACTGCTAAGTGCAGGATGGCATCTGGCTCCATCCTTCTTGTGCCGGAGAGTTTTGGTTGTGATGGGGCAACAGCCAAGAGAGGGGACAGGATGGGACCAGGCACAGTGATGGCACAGCACATTGCTAGAGGGAAGGAATGCAGAAGGGCAAAACACGGTGCTTCCTTCTCCCTTTCTACTTGCAGGGCATTGACCCAATCAACCAGACGAAGGTGGTGGAGATCCTAAAGGAGGGTGATGGCACAGAGAGACGTCGGAGCCTGGGGGGCGGCGTCAAGTACGAGAATGCCACAGACGGTAGCGAGGAAGTGAGTATGGGCGTGGAATGGAGCGGGGTAAGTACAAGACACCATCAAGAATGGCCTCAGCCGGCTGCCAGAGGGAAGGGACAGCCTGGCTCAGGGCTGTCCCTGCGTGGCCTGTCGTGGCATCCTTGTCTGCCTCCATTCGTTCCCTGCACACTTCCTTCCCTCTTTCTTGGCATGAGCCAGCCAGCCCACAAAGGTGCGTGTCTGGGCCTGGCTTCTGGTGTACAGGCCAGATATCCCCAACTGAGGGCTTCTGCTTCCAGGGGGCTGCCAGGCCCTGGCGATGCACAGCATGAGCTGGTCCTGGTCTGCCCTTAATCTTAGCCTTGCAACCTTATTAACATCTCTCCCTGCTGCTCCCCTCTTGAGGCTCTGGCTGAGAGCATCGGCCCCATCTCAGGCCCACACAGCCTCCGTGAGCCACTTGGCCGTCTATACTGTACTGCGCCACAGGTGATGCTGAGCCTGGGGAGGGTTGTGTGTGTGTGTGTGTGTGTGTCTGGTGTGTCTGTGACTGAGTGACTGCAGTGCATGGGAATAATCTGCAGCCAGTGTCTTTGCTATTCCCCTCACCTGGTCTCATGCCCACTGTGGGCTGTGGCCAAGCAGAGGTGGTAAAAGGCAGGTCTTTGCGGGATGCCAGGCCAGGCTGACCAGCGGTGGCAAAAGAGGCAGGTGTTAGCTGAGGCACAGACAGGGTGACCTGAGCCTGTCTAGACTTGCTCTGAGGCTGAGGGGCACTTTGGTCACTAGCGTTGAGTTTGGAGGTAGGTAGCAGTCCAGGTCTGGGACAGGTACCTTTTATCTTCTGCAAGGAGGATGGAGAAGAGGTGGCAAGTGAGCATGGTGCTGGTGGGTGCTTGGCTCGAGGGCTGCTAGAGCTGTTAATGCTTATCATTACTCCTGCAAACTCTAGTTGAGAGTGCAGTGTAGCTGGGTACCCAGGGACTGTTGCGGCCTGGCACAGGCGACACACTGAGCACACGGAGTTCTTTGCTCCCCCCTCACATCTGCTGTCACTAACCCTTTCCCTCCTGGCTCGGCTCCATCCCCACCCGCATGAGCTCCCTCCTTCCCTTCCCCCTTCCTCTTCCCTGTTGCCATGACAGCCCCTCAACACCCAAGCCTGAAGCCTGCTGGCTCTCTTGATTGTGGATTGTACCCAGGAGATGGCTGGAGGGGACCTGGGGAGCAGAGCTATGAGGGGACCTGGCAGCTCTGCCAGATGCAGGGCTGTCCTCTGTCCCAGCTCTTGGCATCAGGACATCAGGGTCCTAGCCCTGGCAAGGCACCAACCCTGGACCCTTGCACTCCCTGTTAGTAGAGGGGCTAGACAAGCACAGAGGGAGGGCTGCAGGCTTGGATTAGGATCACCTGGTCCCCATCCTGGCTGGTGTCTCTCTGCGGTTTCTCCTGGCTGTGGTTGGTGTTGGGTGATTGCTCTGTACTGGTGATGGTCTGGGAGACCTTCCTGAGCTCATCATCCCAAGGCAAGGAGGCAATGCCACCCTCTCCCCCAGCCTGACCCAGCCAAGGGGATAGTCCCTGCTCATGTCACCCTTCCCAGCAGGCTTGGCAGGGCTTACCTGGCCCAGCCAGCTGTAGATAGAGGGGTTGAGGGCTAGCCCAGCACCCTGGGGGACGTGGCTGCTGCCATATGATGCTCGATGCCTTTTCCAGCCTGCTGCACATCTAGCCAACCTCCTCTCCCCAGCCAGCAGCCCTGTATTGGGCTGCAGCTCCCCCAAAAAGAAGGCTGAGGCAGCTCCCGCTGCTCCCGTCTGTCACGGCCAGTTGTTCCCTGCGCTGGTCTAGAGACCTTGCACGTGCTGCCTCTGGGCAGTCTCTGCTGCTGTCCCTTAGCTGTCAGCTGCTCCAGGCAGGGCCATGGGAGCCCCCAGGGTGCCAGCAACCTCTGTGCCCTGCTGCCAGGGGCAGCTCTGGAAGCACCCCAGGGCCTGGGCCAGCTACTTGCTGCCCAGGTAGTTGGGCTGGGTGAACCAGGGTCTGAGCCGTGAGAGCAGGGATGGCACTATCAGCGGCGCTGAGGCTCTGGCAGGCACCCTGTGCCCAAGGCCCAGGAGCAGGGACCCCTCAGAGCGGGAGGCCCAGGCTGTTCCTCCCAGAGCGAGCCGTGCTGGCTCAAGTGCGCTGGCAAAGCTGTGAGGACACTGTTTCAGCCTCGCAGGACTCCCTCCCTGCCCAGACGTGGCCCCGTGTCCCTGCATGTGGCCTGGGCCCTGCCCCATCTGCTCCCTGGGTGACCTACAACCTCATGGCCTTGTAAATTGTGTCTTTCTCCTCTCTGTGCACTAGGCTTAAATGCCTCCCGAGACTCCCTCTTTCCCCTCCACCGCAATCACCTGGATGTTTGTGTTGTATCTTCCGACTTTTCCTCCACACCATCCCTCCTTCCTCGGCAAGAACTCCACGCCAGTCCCCCAACCCTCCCGGCGCGCGAGGGCACCGCGACGCCTGCAGAGGAGTCCCTGGCCACATGGCCCAGCTCCAGTCCCGTGGCCAGCAAGAGCAGGAAGAATCTGCGAGGAGCTGCCCGCTCCCCCAGGCCAGGGTGACGGGCCACCGTCCCCTCACGTGCCCCCACCCCCAGCCTGCCCTTGCACATCCCTGGGGACCAGGCCTGCGGGGGATTGTCTTCACTCCAGGCGTGCCGACTCTACCTTCATTAGACATCCTCAACCCTCCTAGCTTGTTCCCTCCATCTCTGCAGAGGCCAGGACGGAGACACGAAGACGGGGGGTCCGTTTTGGGACAGAGAGGCCTGGCCTTGACAGGGCTGTCGTGTGCCCAGTTGCTTTCTTCCCTGTAGGCTTAGCTGATGTTAGTGCCCTGTAGCAACCTGCGCTGGCCACCGGTGAGCTGGGCTCTCCCTGTCTTGCCATCATCCTCCCCTGCTGAGCTCTGCAACCCAGGGGCAGCATGTGGGTCTCTCTGCAGGGGCACAGGAAAGTAGGGCCACCCATAGCTACCATACATCCAAGGTGAGGTGAGGGGGTGACAGCCAAGGAACATGGAACAAGTACATGGAACAGGGACCTGCCAGGACAAGCACATTTGGTTGCAACCTCCTGACCTGATGCTGTAGCAGAGTTCCTCACCTGATGGCATTAAGGGATGAATCTGCTCCCCATTGCTCCAGAGTCCACAGGTATGGGTTGCTGGGAGGGAGAGAGGCAGAGGTGAAGCTGTTCACTGTTCCTTGGAGGCAGAGGAAGGGTAGGAGGAAAGCACAACTTTTCAGCAAGGGGCCATCCCCCAGGCCATTAGAGGTGGCTGAGATGGGGAATGGGCTGGTTTGGAGCAGAGTGGTTGGGAGAAAAAGGAGGTGCAAAGAAGGATGAGAGGAAAGGAAGAGCTGGGACTTGGGGCGCTCTGAGCATGTGGAGGTAGATGAGATAGCTGGAGGGAGGTTTCCACAGGACAAGAAGGGGCCAGTTTGCTCGTGGAGGAGGGCAATTCTTGAAGACCGGACCTGGCTTGCCAGGCATGGTCCCTGGGGCTGTGTCTGGCTGTCCATCCCTAGCCAAGTGGGTGGCAAATTTGTAACCCTGTTACTGCTGAGAAGACAGTGCTGACCCTGGGCGAAGGCAGTGCTGACCCTGGGCATGCTGACCCTGGGCAGAGGCTCAGTGCCTCTGATGGCACTCCAGGCCAGCACAGAGTCTGGTGCTGTTGGTCACTGCTGGGAAAGGGGATGTTTCCCAGGGCCAGACCACTGCTGCCTTGAGCTGCACACCCTCAGCCCACCTCCTGTAGGAAGTGAATCTCTCTGGCCCTCCTGCCTGGGAAGAAAGCTGGGGAGGCTGTAGCCAGCAGGACAGAGCCCAGAGGCCAGCGCAGGACCCCCTCCACCCCCCCTTATTTATTTCGTTAGGTAGTTTCTCTCATGCTAGTCATCTGGCAGGTTGTGATACTAAATGTGCTTGTGTCTGTCTGGGCCTGGCTTTCCCGTGGTGGTGCAGAGGCCTTGGGGCACATGCATGCTGCTCCCCTGGGAGCTTGTGCTTGCTGAAAAGGAGGTTTGTCCTCAGGACAGCGGGGTGTGGGGCCCAGGGCAGAGCGCTCTAGGGTTGCGCCTTCCCTGCCTCTCTCTCTCAGCACTGCTCCATGCTCCTGGAGCCTGGTGAGTCCCCAGTGCAGGGTGCATTCAGGCCTCGGTGCCACCTGCCCCTGTGTTTTGCCATGTCCTGGACCTGGTGCTGTAACAACCGTACCTCTGATTAAAGGTAGACAGACCCGAACCGCTGCCCTGTGCTTCTTTCCATGCTTTGTAGGCCAGCGTCGGTCAGCCCTGGGGTGGTGGGTGCAAACGCTGCTGGAGCAGGTGTGGGGGTGCTTGGTGTCTGTGTGCGTGCAGGGGATGCGCTGCCCCCAGGGCACCTCTCCTAGGCTGAGCATTGGAGATGAGGGACCCAACTCCACTGTGCCTCTCCCTAACCTCCGAACTGGGGTTGCTACTAACCTCGGCTCTGTAGCTACGTGTGGCAAGGCTGCTCTGGGGTGTCTTAAGCTTTGGGCCTTCCCCAACAGGTGTTTCCATTAGCCAGAGAAATACCCCACTGTGTCCCCCAGTGCTGAGCTCCACATGCTGCCAAATCTTGTCCAAGTCCTCTGTCTCCATGCAGCAGGCAGGGTGGGAGCATGTGGTAGAGAGCAGCTCAGCGGTGGAGCTGCTGCTTTTTCTTTTGAGTGCTCTCATCCTGGTGGGTGCAATGGGGTGGGGGCTCTGCGGTAAACCAAGCCCCATAAATGTGCTGGGTTAAAAATAACCTTGCAGAAAAGGGAGTGGGGAGAGAAGGCAGGCTATTTTTAACCCAGCATGCAGCAGCATTTGGTTCTGGTGTTGGTCTGCAGTCAGTCTGCATCACTGCAGCTGGGGAAACGTGGCTCTGTCCTCCAGCCCTGACCCTAGAGCATATTTCCTGGCCAGATCCTGCTGCCCTTTTACCATGGTCCTGCTCCTCTGCCCCACCTGTGTTCCCTTCTCCACCCCTGGCTTGTATGCCCTGGCAAAAGGAACAGTGCCTGGCATGGCAGTACCCTGCAGGGAGGATGGTGACCCAGTGCAAGTCTGGGGGGGAGGCAAAAGACACCCCGTCCCGTCCCCCCCCCCCAGTCTTTGCTAGTGCTGCATACTGATTGCCAGCTCCTCCAAAACCTGCCCAGGATGCCTGGTGCAGGAGCTGAATTGTTAACTTTGCTAATGCTTTTGGTGCTCTCTGGATTCATGGCAAGTGGGTCCCTTGCAGCAACAGCACATGGCTCCCCAGTTTGGTATCCCTTCATCCTCATGAGAAAGTGAAGAGGTTCAATGCACTTGGCTTATCCAAGGGATGAGATAAATACCAGGAGAAAGGTTTGCTGATAGGAAAAGTCCTGCTCAGCTGCTGGAGAGGGGTCTAGGGCTGGATCAGCTTTGGGTAATCAGAGCTGGGAAGCGTTGGAAAAGCCTTCCACAGGGCCACAACCCATAAGTGTCAGCAGAAGGGAGTGACTGGCCTAAGGCAGAGATCCTGCTTACCTGCAGAGCTGCATGGACAGTGCTGGGAAAATTGCTGCTGCCAGCCTGAGCCACAGGACATTTTCATCATTTGGAGTGGTACAAAGGGGCTCCCACACATACTTGTAAGGAGCAAAGGGCTTTTGGAGTCGCCTTATCTCCGTCTCTTCTGCCCTGATGTGCCAGAGGCCATTGGGATCAGGAGTGGGGAGGACTGCTGTTATCAGGCCATCAGAGCAAAAGTGACTCCACATCAGCAGTGGTGCCACAACCTTGTGTGATGAGCATGCCTGGCCACAGGGGAAGAGCCTGATGCCATGACGGTGCAGTGGCACGAGGTGGTGTCACGCTGGCAGCCCGTGCCTTGCATGCATGTGGAGCCAAATGCAGGAGATGGGCTAGAGCCTGTCAAGGGCTGAGAGTGCCTTTCTGAGTACTGGGAACTTTTGGGGTCATGTGGGAGGGAATGGGCTGGGGAACAAGATTTAGCACTGGTTTTGGTCTTTGGAAAAAGCAGGCTGCTGTAAAGAAACCCCTGCAAAGTGTCACCCTGGGGCAGCTAGCTGGGCCAGGCACAGCTAAAGTTGAGGGGCTGAGAGTGGTGCCTGCTTGGCAACCCAGTGTTGGTGCAGCTGAATGAATGCATCCCAGATGGAGCTGCCTGAATTGCTCAGCAGGCTCAAAGCTAATCATCTTGGAGGTGTTAAAGGTGGGACAAGGCCGTGTGTGCATGTGGACTGGTCTTGTCTGACATGAGTGAGCCTGCAGGCCTGGCATGCAGGGCCAGGATGTGCATCAGGACAAGTGCTAGATGCAGACAGCAATGAACAGCAATGGCGTGGTGGGGAAGGGTAAGGGGAGGGGGAAGATAGTCTCCATCCAGCAGAAAATGAGGAGTCCTTGAAATGAATGTCCCAGCAGCATATCCTGGCCTGACAAAAGTACCCCCAAGCTTGGGGCTACCATCAAGGGCTTGGTTCTTCCCTGGCCACTGGGACCTCCTTAGTAACTGCTGCCTGAACTGTGACAGGTGATGGAGCTATACCATGTTCAAGCAAGGTTGTGGGGATGCCAGTGCCATTTGTGCTGGTGGCCAGGTCAGTAGCCTGGCTGGGTTTTGGGCTTGCACCAGGCAGGAGGGATGATCAGTCTGCATGAGCCAAGTCATGGTTGTGGGGGTCCCCAACTGCATGGTCATCATGTCCTGTGGAGAAGCAGGGTGAGGGGGAGCAGTAAGCCTGCTCTGGGCCAGTGCTAAGTCCTCAATGCAAGTGGGCAAGAGGGTGTTTGGAGCCAAGCCCAGTTCCTGGCCACTCGTCTGCAGCATTCCAGATCCTGATTGGTGCCACTCAGCCGTCACCCCGGCTTGTGTCTCTGTATCCAGGATGGCAGTGGCACCCTCCAGCGCAGCAGCTCTCTGGGGAAAATCCGGGATGTGATACGGAGGAGCAGTGAGATGTTGGTCAAGAAACTGCAGGGCAATGGTCCCCTGGAGCCCAGGAACACGAGGTAAGGACCAGGGCTGCGAGGGCCAGGCTGGGCTCAGGGTGAGCGGTGGCCCTGCCACCTTGGGGGTCAGGGTCTGGCCAGGCACAGTAAGATCACACCTGCTCTCCTCTGCTTTCTTGTAGCATGAAACGAGCTGCATCATTAAATTACCTGCACAAGTCTAGCGATGCTTCATTTGAGGTAAGCACTGGGTGAGTGGTGGGGCTGGTGTAGGAATGGGTGCTGGGGTAGGGGCTGCGTGGCGACACAGGCAGTGAGTGGCACCACGGGGCCACACACGTGGGTGCCCGAGAGCCCACCAGAGGCGTTCATCTATGTAGATGTACTCTGCTGCTGTGTGGGGCCGGAGCTACTCTGTCCTCCCAAGGGGTGGCCTGGGCTGGTGACCCCACTGCACCCTCAGGGAAGCTGTGCAGCCCCTCTTCTGAGATCATAGCTCCAAAACGGAAGGTGATGTCTCTAAGTAACTGAGCTCAGCAAACCCTCCAGCCACAGACTGGGAGCAGGGAGGGCAGAGGCGGCACCTAATGGGGCTGGTAATGGCACTGGGGGGTGTCCTGGCTTGCAAGGCAAGGGGTGCTGCAGGAGGTGGGCTGGTGGCTTTGGGGTGTGGGTGCAGGTTGCAGGCACTGGTCCTCACGGGCGATGTATTTTCCAGGGCACCCAAGGCCTGCGTGCGGAGAGCAGAGGCCTCAGCGCCAGCAGCATGGACCTGTCCTCCCACAGCTCCCTGCTCTCCTCCAACTGACCCGCCTGAAGGTGTCCCCCCGCACCGGGCCGCCCTGCCGCTGGCCCACCACAGCTTTGCGCTGCAGCGGTGGAGGGGGGGGGGCCGCACCCGGCAAACCCCCTCCCCACACACACACCCCCACCCCTCAACTGCTCTGTTTTTCCCCATCACCGGCTCTTGTGCCACCGTCTGCCCGTCCGGCCCGGGGTTGGGGT
>VUYV01000415.1:36275-79754 GCA_008711295.1 Anarhynchus alexandrinus | reverse complement strand
GAGTCGCCGCGCCGCATCGCCTCGCCCCGGTTCTCCTTCCCCGGCGTGCGGCGGCTCGCCCTGCCCGCCCGCCCGTCGGGTTGGGAGGCGGGGGGGGAATTGGGGTGCGGGGGGAGCGTCGCGCTTAAATGCACCGGGATGCAAATACACCGGGCGTTCGCCGTCTCCCAGACGGCGAACAGGCGCTGCCGGAGCGGCGGCGCTGCGGGGAGGCGGCTCCCGGGCCCCCCCATCCCCCGGGCTGGGCTGGGCTGGGCCGGGCCGGGCCCCCGTCTCGCCGCCTCTCCGTGCCCCGTGGTGAGGGCTGACACCGGGAAGGCTACCGGGTGTGCAGCGGCGGGGGTGGCTTTTCCCACGGCGTCTGAGCGGATCAAAACTGGGAAGACACACGGCGGGCAGGCAGCGGGGTCCCACCGGTAGAAATCGGCCTCCCAACTGTTGGGGGGGGTGGGTTTGTCCCTTGCTGGGGGCACCCAGATGAGCCACCCACCTCAGTGTCACCCTCTGTGCCGTGCAGGGTGTGAGCCAGCCTCCCTGCCTGTTCCCGGCTCTGCCATCCTCATCGGCGGCGCAGAGGTTTGGGGGACAAATGGTTGATTTCCCTTGGTGGCTGCTGCTTTCGACTCGAGCTGCGAGGCCCCATCCCGCCTTCCCTCGCTCCGCTCCACGGTGTTTCTCCCTGCTGGCCTCCTCCGAAGCGCCATTTTCCATGCCTGAGGAGCCCCGGGGGGGTTGGCTGTGTCGTGAGAGCAGCAGGGGCTGCCAGCTGGTTTCCAGCCTGGCTTTGAAGGGTCCTGCGTCTGCCCCGCGCCATGCCGCCTTCTTTCTTGCCCGCTTTGGTTGGAAACCCTATGGACGGGGTCCTGCCGGTGTCTGCTCGCGGTCCCTTCTGTGTCACCGTGCAGGATTGTACAGTTTGATTTGCAGTTTCTGCTGCAAAATCAAGAGCAATCTTAGCCCAGCACCTGGGGACGGAGGGGAGGATACTGCCGCCGAGGGACAGATATTTATAGCGCCGCTGCTCTTTGCATGTCTGGAGCTATGGCTGAGCTCTGCTGCCAGGCCGCAAGTAATGTCCAATTTACAGCTGATAAGCACGAAAAGCAGCACTTATTTAGCTGATTAGCGCCGTAATTGCCGATTGCCTTGGCAGCCTTCTGGGAAGGCTGTTTCTGGAGGGGGAGCGCATGCTTTGCTTGCGCTCTGGTTTGGAGCCACGGGGCCTGGTGGATCTGCCGCAGCATTTGCCTACCTGCCAGCGTGCCAGCACCGGCAGCCGGGATGTGCAGGCCTGTTTGTGAGGGTTGTCCGCTGCTTTTCCTGCCGGCACGTTCCCCTCTCCAGTTGCTGGAGTTTCTGTGCTGCTCCACGCATGTACTCTCCTCCTCGTTTCTCCTGCTCAGCAGGACCACGTCCTACAGCACTGGGAGGAACGTGCTGCCATCCCACTCACGGACACTGTAAAAAATCTCGGACACCAGCAATGTGGCCAAAACATATAGTTCAATGTTTAGGTTTTATGGGCTAGTGGCAAGTTTTGTGGGTTGTGGGGCAGTGCCTGTCTTTGCCTGTGGATGCAGTCTGGAGAGAGTGCTGGGGAAAGATCTGTGAAGTGTGGGGTATCCATGGCTCGTGTGGGTCCTTTCCGTAATCCTCCTTTGCCACGTATGTGTTCCAGGAGCGCTCGGTGCCTGGACTGCTGGTCCCTGTTCCTCCATTTCCGTTGCTCAGCGAAGCTGTGATCTTTCTGGCAATGACACTGCAGCGTGCCAGATGTGTGCTGGCTTCTGCTGGAACATGTGGTTGAAATGCTAGCGGAGGAAATATTTGCTGAGTCAACTTTTCTTTAAAGCTAAAAAACCCTGAAAGGTCTGTTTCGTTTTGGAAGCACCTCCGTGTCCTGCGTTTTGAGCAGTATGTTTCTGTGTGGCAGTGCTTTTCTTGTGCTCGCTAGCAAGCCTGTTCCTAAAGAAGAAAATCTCTGAAAAGAGGAATGATCCGATGGGATCTGAGAGTTTCTCTTGGGTTTAAAGGGTACAAAATAGATTTCCAATAGTACAACATGGGTGTTTTTCGCTCTTTGAGCTGAAGCTGCCATCTGTTTTCCAGCAGCACAGAGTCCTCTGCAGCCAGACCAAGTACTATGATAGCAGATGTAAGTGAGCATCCCTTCAGCAGCCAAAAAGCTGTGCTACTCAGCACATTTCTGGGCTGTTTTGGGGCAAAGCGGTGACAAGCCAATACTATTCTTTTCTTATAAAGCACGTGATCTCCCTGGGACTTGGCTGTGCTCAGGCAGTGCTCCGGGCAGGCTGTAACCCCGATGTGGCAGGAGCTTCAATGGCATGGTGACTCCATAGTCATGTCCGTAGGCACTTCTTTGTCTGCACAGCGGGTCCTGCACCACTGAGAGCCGGCATTGACCAGAGAGATGTCGTGTTCTGCATCCTTTAAAGATGTCCTCTGATCTCTTAATTGATTTGGGATGAGACCAGCTTCTAAACGCAGAATGGGCAGACGTTTAAACTGCAGCAAACACCTGTATTTAGTTGCACACTGGGTGATGAATGCTCTTGCTGATGGGAGCGCGTTTCCTCCCAGTCTGCTGAAGCCTTCTTGCTCAAGAGAGGTGGGTGGATAGCACCGCATGTCTGCGTGTTGCTCAGATGGATAGGTCTCGTCTTGTTTGACCAAAGGCTGGTCCATGTTGCGTCCAAGCAGACAGGCATAGGTGTCCTGGGAGGGCAGGCTGTGCTTTTTCCAAAGGCCACGGAGCGCAAGGGGAATGGAGGGAAGAAGGTAGGAAAGGAGTGGGAAGAGAAGAGGCTGGGTTTGGGGCAACGAGCAAGAACGCCGGGGTCAGTCTGGCTGTAAGCGATAAGGCACTTAAAAAAGATCTGAAGGCTGTGAGGCCTGGTCACAGGTATTTACTAGGGTAACTTTACACTAATATTTTTCTTCCCTTCATTGCAATTCATCTGCTATTTGAGCTGCAAAGATCAAAGCTGTCTTCCAGCAAGCACACGTGGACTTAAGTAAATAGCTGGACCTACACCTCTCTCCAGTGAATAAACACTCTTTCCTTTCTGAACATTTTCAAGCGTAGCTCTCAGGCCTGGAATGCAAAATATTTCACATTAGCAGTGGGTGTTTCCACTGCTTTCAATATTTGGGAACTTGGAACAAATGCTTATTTAGCAGGAGACAGACCTGGGTACAAACGTGTTCTTTGTGAAGGCAGTTGCTACTGCGGTGTTTGCAGGGAAATTCCCCTGAGATCGGAGGACATGCGATTGTTTGTCCAGACCCCAAGGAACAGGTCTCGTTCTCCTGACATGAGTGGCGGTCTCATGGGCTGGGACAGGCAGCTCTTTGGAGGCCTGGAGGGCAGCGAGGCTGACAAGATGCTTGGCAGATGCACAGGAACGTTCTCCTTCTCGAGGTTTTAAGTTGCGGGGGCTGTTAATGTTGGGTTTGAGGGGGTTTGCAAAAGCTGCGGGCTAGCACAGTGGATTTTGCTGTGTAAGTGAAAGAGGCAGCTGTACCAAATCACTTCCCCAGGCCCCCAGGGGAATGCCTTTGGCATGGCGATACCTCCCAGAGAGGGCAGGTCCTGCCCGTGGTGGGAGAAGGGCAAGTGTGCTGTCTTTTACCTTTATAAGAATTCAACTGTGTCTTGGGGGAAAGGAGATGGAAGAAATGACAATTTGACAACTGGTAACATGTTGATTCTTGGGCATCAGCGTGCATTTCAGCGTGGCAGAGGTGCCGTGCTGGGTGGCCTGTTTCCATGTCCTGCTCTTTGCCTGGAGGATGGTGGGAGGTGGTATCCAAGAGCTGCTTGTAAATGCCTTTAGTCTGTTAGAAAAGCAGATGTTATGTTGCGCAGTGGGGTTAAAGGGCTGTGCTGTGAACGTAGCGTACCTTGTGTGCCAGTGTGCCTGGAAGAAGCAATCTCACTGCTGGTCACGGAAGGGTTTGTTCTCTGAGAGAGACCTGGCAGGGAGCAGGTAGGAACGCTGCAGGTTTTCAGGCTTTTCATGTGGCTTGCCTGCTAGAGCAGGGGCTGTTCCCTGGGCTTTGTCGTGGTTGGGAGGCTCTGCACGTGGTTCACGTCTTGCTCCTGATGTCCTTGTGAGCTTTCAGCAGTCCAGATACGTTGTGCATCTCTTGCCTTTTAGGGAGGGTGTTCAGAGGGAGAGTGAATAAGGTGGGGGACCCTGGGGTTTTTTAGAAGCTGTTTGCTCACTTCTTAACGCCAAAGCTGTTGAACCACAGCACAGGAAAGCTAGCACATGGCTTTTTGATTCTGGAGGATGTGGCTTGGTCAGTGTCCTGCACTTCCATCTCCTCCATCCTACCCAGTCCTGTCCAGACCTGCTATACTGGTTGTATTGATGAGCTGTCAGCTCTCCGTTTGTCTCTCCTCTTCTTCACCTGTCTCTGGGGAAACTGACCCAGGGGCTGCTTCCCTGCATTGCTGTTGGGCACTAGCGTGACTTGAGAGGTGATGGCTCACTGGGTTGCTCCTCACATAAGGAGCAGTGTCCTAGCACCCTCTCAAGTCACATCGTGCCAGCAAATCCACCTTGCATCGTAATGGGAACTGTTGCTATTGCTGTTTGGTTTAGACTGGACAGCTGGTGTCCCTAAACAAAAAAAGGGCCAGACTGAAGGATCATAGTGAGGAAGACCGTCACCTGTTTCACTCTTCCTGTCCTTCTGAAGGTACCACAGTGCAGGCGGGGGAAGGAAGAGAGGCTTGCAAGGCATGTCTTTATACAGGTATAGGTTGGTTTGGGAACTAGACCAGAGTGCAACAGAAGCTTTGCAGGATGCTCACAAGTGTCTGTGGTCTCAAGGAGTGGAGCACTGGAAGAATAGTTGCCTGGGGTTTCTTCTGGATATTCTCCTCCATGGGAGACAGGTACAGGTTGGTTGTAGTGAAGCTCCCATGGGCTCTTGAGGTTGGAGGCACGTTCAGTGCGTTAAGCAGCTGCAGCTCTCCGAGTCCAGGCTGTGTGTCTGTGGGTCTGGGTGCTGCTTGAATTCAGGTTGAATAGAGTCCCGTCCGAAGGTTTGTCTGGTGTTTCCGCTTGGCTCTGCCTGCTTTGGCACATTGCAGCACGGTGAAGATGAACCCATGCCACCCCGTCAAGGCAGGGACTCCATTTCAGGTCATTCCTTTGTTCCGGGGAAATACTTGGCAGCAAGTGCTGCTCTCCTGTGTTTACCTGTGTCTTCTTTTAATCTGCGCAGCCCCTGCCGAGTAGCTGTGGAAGATCTTTAAGCCAAACACAAGTGGTCTTTGTTTCAAAGCATCAATTTGTGTTGGCAGCCAGGTCTGCAGCGCATGTGCTTTTCATTGACTGCTGCTCCAGCTCTGTTCCTCACTCTTGCCAGCTTTTTTTTAGATTTAATACAAAAATGTTTTTCCTGAGTTTAAAAGGCTGAGCCATACAGTACTTCTAGTCTTAATTTAAGCCTTGCCTTTTTCGGGGAAGCAATCTCTGTCTGTGCACAGAACAGACTGCTTTCCTCTCCTCTGAGAGGTAACTAATACGTGCTGTCTGATCAGCAAAGAGAGAGGCAAGGGGTACTTCAGAGTGGTTTGCAGGCTTCTGAAAGCCTCATCTGTATGCCTGGGATGCGAAGCTTTGGTGTGCCGGCCCAGCTCGAGCCCTTCCCGAGCCTGCTTGTCTTAGAGCGCTTTAGGAAGGTTGATGGGTAGGTGCTTTTGTTGATATTCTTTGCAGATTGTTACTGCCTGGGGCTGCTGCATTGATTTGGTCAGCTTTCAAAAATCTATCCTCTATTTTCCGATTTTGACCCTCTGAAGTTATTCTGCATGGACTTCTCTTAAAAAGCACATTTTAATCCTTAAAAGTATTATGTGACATCCAGGCGAGGCCCAGGTCACTACTTAAAACGCGTTCCTGTTGATAGTGGACAGATGGATGCCAAGGTGTCCAGGTGCCCTAGAGGGCAGAAATGAAAACTAGCCAGATCCAACCACAGGAGCATTCAGACTGTGACTTGCCAGGGTGGAATGTTGCAGTGATGAGTACTAGTGAACTCCCTGTCCTCTTCACAGCAGCGCACACAAATTGTGTTTCTGGAGCGGAGGCATATCTGTTTTTAACTGATGATTCCTCATGTGAGATGGAGCTTGCTGGTGGGATACCAATGGCCTGTCTTCTCCTTGTCAAAATAAGCGCTGATTTGAATGGAGCAGGCGGGAAGTTTGGCATTTGTGGACTGGGCTGCGCGCAGGGCCCCTGAGTGTGTGTGAATTGAATCCACCATTGTCAGATGGTCCTGGACCTCTGTGAGGTTGGGATGTCTTAGATTGGTGTTCATATTGTGCGGGATGATGAATGAGGAAAACTGATAGGAGCAGACTCCTGTCTGGAAAGTGGGGTGACACATTGGATTTTGGGTCCGTGAACCCTCCCGCTCTGGAAATCACGGAATCACGGAGTCATGGAATTTTCAGAGTTGGAAGGGACCTCTATAGATCATATAGTCCAACTCCCCTGCCAAAGCAGGATTGCCTAGAGCACATTACTCAGGACTGCATCCAGGCGGGTCTTGAAAATGTCCAGAGAAGGGGACTCCACAACCTCCCTGGGCAGCCTGTTCCAGTGCTCTGTCACCCTAACCATAAAGAAGTTTTTCCGTGTATTTGAACGGAACCTCCTATGTTCCAACTTGTGCCCATTGCCCCTCGTCCTGTCATTGGGAACCACTGAAATAGAGTTGTTGCAGGCTGGGAGAAAACAATGACACACACAGGTTGTTGCCTGTGTTGGGAGCTGGTGTGGGAGGGGGCTGGGGTTTAAGTGAGTGTTCATTAGAAGTCTACTTCACTGGTACAAAGTGCCCAGGGAAGTTGTGGAGGCCCCATCTCTGGAAGCGTTTAAGGCCAGGTTGGATGGGGCTTTGGGCAACTTGGTCTAGTTGGAGGTCTCCCTGCCCATGGAAGGGGGATGGAACTAGATGATCTTTAAGGTCCCTTCCAATCTAAACCATTCTGTGATTCTATGATGTATTTCAGCTCCTGGTTGACATACATTGAGTTCCTAGATGACTTCAGTCCTGGAGGACAGGAGTGTTCCTGAGCGCTTTGCACTCAGACCTCAGTGCTAACGGCAGATATTTGTTTTCAGACTCGCTCTAAGGTGGCAGGCTTTATAACTTTTCCTCTCCTGCGATGCTGTTACGAGATGAGGTTTGTCCTAGCATCAGGATTTTACGCTTGGGTGCAGCTCGGGCCGCCCTGAAAAGCAGCCAAGGCAGCGCCCTACTGCTGTCGGTCCGGGCACGCCGACGAGTTGGCTCCGTCCTCCGTCACCCCAAGGCAAAGGGCTCTGTCCCCAGAGCCATGGCGTGGGGAGGCCAAGCCCCATTCTGGCTGCAGAGGGGAGGCTTATGTGCCTCTGGGCAGCTCTGTGTGGGGTTGTCCTTGCTGTCGAACGTGATGCTGGCGCAAGATAGGCCACGGTATTGCTTAAGACCAACTATATACGTTCTCCTCATTACGGTTGCTCGTTGGCCTGTTTAGGAGCACAAAGCAAGCCTTTGATTCACCGAAACGTACAGTGACTCTCCAAATGGTTAAAAGCAGGACAAGCTGTGGCTTGCAAGTGCCTTTATTGCTCTCCATGCAGCGGGCTTTGGTGTGTGTCCTGGCTCTGCTGGGGAGGCCCATCACGTGAGTGGCATGGAGCCACTCCATGGTGCTGTCTCCGATGAAGTTGCTGGCAGTGCCTGTGTCCGTGGGAAGCTTTCACGGGAGGAAAGGTTATGGTTTCTGTCTTTTTCAGCAAAGACAAGATCAGAGAAGATAAAGCCAGACAGTCTTGTAAGGTGCCACGCAAGGCAGTGCATCCAGCTCTCCCGAACCATCTGTGGAAGCACAGATAGGTTTGTGCTGCTGAGGACGAGTCGTTCAGTTGCCTCTACAGCTGCCCTGGAGAGGGGCCGACATTGAAAGTCTCCTCCAGCAGTTGACGAATAGTGCAGATCGTCTTGGACCAAATTAAACAGAGCTTCCTGTGCATTACTTGGCGTTGTTCTTTGTTCCTGTCCCTCCATACCACCTGCTGTGAACGCTGGGAGCCATCTGAGAGCGTCTGGCAGGTGCTATGGGAGTGGCCAGTTCCTGAGCTGAGCCTCCTTCTGTAGCAGCAAGATGGCTAGATGTCAGCCGGTTGTCTTGAGCTCGCCCCTTCTTCCAGACGGGGTTGAACAGATGTTTATCCACCATATTCCAAGCAAAAGCCTAGCTACGAAGGCGACACGTGTGATTTTTCTCTGCTGAGCTAGCTCCTGATGGCTCTCTTTGCACGTTGTGTGTGCTTGCAGCCTTCAGATGCACAAGTGGAGGAGCTGCTTGCTGGGGCCTCACCTGGCACAGCAGCGTTGACCCTTTTGCCCAGGTCCTGCCTCTGTCTTGCTGCTCTGTTGCTCTGGCCCAGGTGCAGCTGTTCCTTTTCCAGTTGTGCCACCTCTCTTCCTGGTTTCTCTTCTGTATCCAGACACCCCCCATCCCCCGTATCATGCCACGTGTCCCCTTCTCGGACTTTCCTGTTACTCGGCTTCTCTCCCATGCCTGGCTGTGAGCACTGCTGTTTTGCCAGGTGTGGCTGTGGCTTCCTCATCCCATCTTGAGATTGCTCTTGTCTCCTTGAGCCAAGCCCCCAGTTCACAACAGGTGGTGAGAAATCAGAGCAGAGCTGGGGCAGGGCTGCTGAGATATTCAGGTGGTTCTTGGAAATCAGGGACTTTTTTTGATCAGAATTCTTCCACTTGGCTAAGGAAAAAAATCTCAAAACCATGTGGCCTGAAGCAGAAACCATTAATCTGAATGGTTAACATTTTGGCAAGGAAGTAAGCACCCAGGAAACAAGTGTCCTGCTGGGCATCCTTCAGTATCACACTGTGTTCCTGTGGCCTTGCTGGGATTTGGACCCGCCTCTCACTGGCTGGAGGCGCTCTCATGCGTGGCTCCTGTGCAGACAGAGACGTGCCATGGGTTTGATGGAGCAATCCATTTTACCTGGCTTGTCAGGCAGCCAAACACCTGCAGATATCTCAGCACAATTTCTTACTCTGCAGGACCTGATTGTTGGGTGTCTGTGGCCACTGTGTGCTTCCTTCGCACTTGGTTGCTTAGGATGTCCTGGTGCTCTTCCCATCAGTGGATTAGTGACTGTCCAGTAAGAATTATTTGTTCTCCAGATGCATTGGGAATCGGCTGTTCTGCCTCTATGGAGAAAAGCACTTGTTTTTCAAGGGGATTTGGTTAGTGAATTTCTGTCTCTGCAGGTCTGTTATACCTGAGCTTTTCTTTAATTTGTCACTGGGGCTTTGCATTAGATCTATCCGTAGCAAGCGTTCTGCCTAGTTATTGATTTGTAAAAGTATTCCAGAAAGTGCCCTGCTTGCATATTCTTCCCACTCTGTGACTCGTCTCCATTTTTAGCTGAGAGGTAATGTAGCAATGTCTCATACAGAAGCTACCTTTTAATTAATATTGCATGAGCAGAGGAAATATTAGCTTCTCTGTCTACTTTCCTATTTTTGTGGCTTTTAATATAGATTCATAAATGGCTCTAATGAAAATAAACAAGGAGCTGTTCCTTTCTGTGCCCTCTTTGCTTTCAGAGGTGAGTGATGCTGCAGGTCCAGCCTCCCCAGTGATGTTTCCCCCAAGAGGCTGTAGCTGGACGGCATTCTGCCCTGCACAACCATAAATGGTGATTGTGAAATGGGGCTGGTCTTCAGCTTTCCAGCAATGAAAAGAGAAGGAGCTGGATGAAATCTGCAGACCTGTAGGGCATAGTTGGAGACAGATATGGGGAGTTGTGGATGATGCTTTGCAGCCAGAAGGAAGATAGTGCCACACAGACTGAAAATGGATGTGCAGTGCACAGCAGGCAGCGTTAACTAGTGTCCCTGAAATGCTCGTGAGGTGTGACACAGAAAAGATACGGACCCAGAGAAAAGCCCTGGGCAGCCTGTCCCTCCTCTGCAAGCTCCAGATGCTGGCAGAGGTCAAGTAGAGCCCACATAAATAGGAGAGACACCAATGCAGCTAGTGGAGTGAGGTCTATTTCACTTGTCTCGGGCACTGCTGGATGCATGGGGTAATTTTTAGCTTGCAGCACCATGGTGGCTGCTAGGAAAAGTTGGTGTGTGTTGTCGGGGAGCGCCTTTCCTGGGAGCTTCTTCCCTTCCTATGGGAGGGGAGCAAACAAGTCAAACCTGCAGTAAACCAAGTGGCAAAGCAGGATGTTCCAAAGGCTCGCTCACCTTGAGCTGGACCCATGGTGCAGCTTTGCTCTGTGGGGAATATGGCTGCAGGACTGCCCTGGATGTAATGTTGTATGTTGCATCCCCTTGCTCCAGGGAAGGCAGAGTGGCTGGATGGGTGCTGGTGGGTGGGCTGTGCAGAGGCAGCTGCATGCAGGGGCTGCACAACCGAATCCCTGCAGCAGTTGCCACGGCATGGGTGTCATTCTCAAGGCTATGGGACTGGACGAAGCATTTCTCGCAGGGAGCTATAAGCTGTCTGCAGAGCTTAGCCAGCTGGATCTTCCTGGCTTCGTGGCAGATCCATCTGACTCTCTACAGGCAGATAACTGGGGGAAACTTAGCTGTAAATATACCGCCATGACCTGGAGAGAGATTTAAAATATTTATCCCAGAGCAGGGCTTGGGAGATAAATAAGCTCCCTGTCTGCTTCCTTGCACGCAAGGCTCAGGAGCGCAGCTGTCCCTTTGTCCCCGACTCTCAGAGTCCTCCTTGGGGCTTATGGGTGGGCTTGAAGTCCCTGTAGATAAGTGTAGACAGTGAGAGGGGGACGCCAAAGATACTTGCGCTGGTGTAGATGTGAGTTCTTGTCTGCACCCTCTCTCCCCCAGTCGCCCCTGCCCTGGATGCTGTCCTTGCTTTGTTGCTCTCGGGGTGTTTGTGGAGCTTGCTGGTGAGCCGTGTCAGGCTTGGGGTCTGCCAGGTAAGGTTGTAGCCCTCCCACCTGTCCCCCTCAGAGAGCAAGATCTGCAAGACATCCTGGCCAAGCACACCCAAGAGCCAGCGCAGGTTTGGGTTGTACTGGGGAGGTTTTCCTCCTTCCAGTACTGGGGTTTGGTGGCAGCATGCAGAGAAGCAGCTCACTCAAGCAGCTTCCACATGCCAAATCTGCTTTATTCTCCAACAGTCAGGCCTGGGAGAGCACGCAGGGCTTGCTGGCAGGAGTGCACTGTGCCCAGCGCAGCCTTGGCTCGGGTGCTGACCCGACGGCGTGGCTGCGTGGAGAGGAGCTGGCTGTGAGCAGCAGCTTTGTCTTCTTCTCCGACGGTGTGTTGATGAAGCGGCTGGCTTTGCTCGGAGGTCTCGTGTGCGTGCTGCTTCTCTTCGCGCTGCTTCCCTTGCCCTGGCCTCCTCCTCCCCGCCCCCCGCATCCCTCTTTTGTCTCTGCAGCCTGAGTTTCCATTCTCTAGGCTGGCTGGGGCTCCTGTTTGCTGAAGGGAAGAGCCAGGCAGCTTTATGGAGCTTGTTCTGGTTTTTTCCCATCATCTCCTGGAACAGCATTTCAGCTAGAACCGGAAAAACGTGAAGCCCTGGCCAGGGGCTCCCTCCACACATACGCACACACACACACACACACACAGCGCTGTTGTGGAGGAATCCCTCCTTGGCTAGGCAGGAGCAACGTCAGCCTTTGGCCCTCAGCCTGAGCAAAGTGGCGTGAGGACGTAGCGACGAGCACTCCTGGGATACCGGGAGGTGCTGGCCCCAGCTACCACGGGACGAGCCCTCAAGCCAAACGGACCTTGTGGGTGAAGCAACACAGCTTTGTTACCGCAGGGTCTTACCTCCAGCCCCGGGGCAAGGAGTGCTGAGCCCGGAGCCAGCTCTGTCGCAGTTCTTCCCCACTGGCAAGGACCTCCCTGGCTGTTGGATACCGCCTGGGCTCTCCTCTGCCAGCAGAGGGGTTTTGCTTGATAAAGACCTTTGCGTTTTCACATGCCCCTTGCTTAAATTGTGGGGGAAGCTCCATCCTTTGAGGCCACCGCACAGGGAGGATGCAGCTCATCCTGGCTCCACTTGGCACCTGGCTGCCATGTTTCCTTTCACAGGAGAAAAGTGCAATACCTTTGCCGTGCTGGCCAGAAAGCTCGGCCTCCAGATCAGCTGTGTCTCCAGCCTGCCCTGCGCTGCCAGTAGCACACATCAGCTGTAAATCGGTGTTTCTGAGAAAGCCAGGGAATCGCTCAAGGGCTCTGAGCGAGCCTGGGAGAGTTGGTTAGCAGGACCGGTGGGTGCAGCAGCCCCGTCGCCGGTGCTGAGTCACCCTTGAAGCATTTGTGTTTCTCGTTGGGGCAATGCAGCTGGCCATGTCTGCTCAGGAGCCTTTGGCTGACGCACCATTAAAGAGGGTTTAATTGAGCCAGCAGGATTCCCAGCTCCTGCGCTGGGCTTGTGGCCTTTCTGTCTCGCTTGTTCTTCTGCCTCTGTTTATCTGCCTGGCCTTCCTGGGGGTCCTGTGGCCACCAGTGCCTGTGCTGCTCAGTGAGCATGCACGGGCCCACCTGCCTGACCAAGCTTTCTTCTCTGCAAGCCTGAGGTTGAGCGGTGCAGAGAGCTGCCAGTGTGCGCCTGTGCCCCGAGCGTTTGGGCAGGAGAAGCTGTGGTCTGGCTGCTAACACTGCCCTGTCCCCCTCCCAGCTTCACCACTGCGCTCATGGCTTGGGCTGGTTCTCTGGGGTGGGAGCTCAGGAGGGCTACCTGGGCTTCTCTTAGGGGCCTGGGACCACCTGGTTGCCTCAGTGGCCCCACAGAATGGCATACTTTCCCTGGGACCAGGTGTGTTCCCCTCCCTGAGATGCCCGTCCCTCCTCTTGCAGCAGATGCCAGGAACAGGGGCGCAGCCCTGTTGCAGAGCATGGCTGAGAGTGGTGTCGACCTGCTCCCAGGACAGACAGGGGCCTCCTGCGGGGCCAAGGCCAGTTGTTCTGGTTCAGCAGCACTAGCTGTTGTGGGGAGCCGAGGAGCTTGGCTACCTCTGCGACTTCCCTGGTGTGCTCCAGCTTTCCCCTGTTTGAGCAAGGTGCCAAGATGACAGGAGCGACTGCGGAGGAAAGGCACAGCTAGCAGTTCAGCCCAGACACATGCTTCATACCCTACAGAGCACTTAGCGAATCCCTCAGCCTTGGAGACAAACTGCACAGCATGGTGGCTGTCCCACCAGCCCAAGTAAGTTTGCAGTTGGGTATTGGTTGGCAGCAGCTCTGCTCTGCTTGGAAATGAAGAGGAACCTCCTATATGTTCCCATCGCTCTGTGGCTGCAGAGGAGCACCCTTGTTGCTGTTCTTGCTCATTGCCGGAGCAGCAGCTAGCTCATACAGCGGGAAATGCCCTGGACCTCGCTCCCCACCACTGACCACCCTATCCCTGACTGCAGAGGTTATCATATCATGTTGCTTTGGGGTGGCTCTTCTCTTATCCTGCTGTCTGGCTTTGAGCACACAGGAAAGCAGGTTCTCTCCTTGCTGCTGGTGCAAGGATGAAGGCAGGGAGATGTGGAGCTGCAGAGCTCCTCTGGCAGAGTTATGAAACTGAACTTGGGACGGTCTTGGAGGAAGCAAGCCTGAGGGCTGTGTGGCTGGGGAGGGGGCTGGGATTCATGGGGTCTGTGCTGGGGAGGCAGGATGGGCAGCGTGAGGAACAGAGGCAGGGAAACCCCAAACTCGCTTGAACTGGGTGGGTGAGTGAGGTCAGTGCCAGGGTAGCCTGGCTATAATGGCATGTGCCGGCAGCCGTTGGGAGTCTGCAGCTAGGTACCTGGGCTCACTGGTGAGCCTCATGCTGAGCTTTTTTCTCAGTTATGCTGGTCTTTTCTCCTGCGGCACATGTGTGAGCAGTTCCTGCCTGCTTTGGGACTGGGGCTGTGTGCGATGGAGGCTGCAGGCACCTCCCCGCTGTGTGTGGCAGCGAGCTCTTCCCATGGCCAGCTGCACCCCAGCGCGTTACGGCGAGCCTCAGCGTTTGCTCCAGCAATTGATTTACAGTGTTCAAACCCCAGTGGCTTTGTTCTGGTTTCTTGCGATAATTGCTCAGAAATTGGGTTTAGCCGTTTCCCAAGTATGGGATCCTGGGCCTGGAAGGGCAGGGAGGAGCAGGGAGGGTTGCTAACCACGGGGGAGAAGATCCCCCACAGCTTGCAGCATCTCTGAACAGTTCTGGGGAGGCTAATGGGAATTGTGCTAAGTGGTTGCGGGGTTTTCTTTTTTTAATTCTAAAGGTTGGTTTGAAGGGCAGAGTTGGCTTTTCAGTGGTTGCTTGGAGCCTGTGTTTAAAAGCACCTCTCCATGCAGAGGGCAGTGGGGAGAGGTGCTGTGGGACGCCAGAGGGGAGCTCAGGCTGAGATCCTATTGCAGAGCAATTGTTGCTCACTGGTAGGCCAGCAGCCAAGATGTTTCCAAACAAGGGCTTGCATCTGCCACATGTCATAGGGCTCCTGGTGGAGGCCCATGAGGGTCGCCAGGGTCTGGGCAGACGTAATCTTGCATTGGCACACAGGGATGGAAGTGAGGAAGGAATGGACCAGCTCTGCAATTTCCGTTTGGGACCCAAACAAAATAGCCAAGTACTGTGGGATGAGCAGATGTCCCCAGCTGTTACAGGATGGGGATATGCCTCTCTGCCTGCTTTCACCCTGGGTTGCTTCTCCTCTGGGTCATCTCCTCCCACCTGGAAGGCTGCATGTCTGGGTGCTTTGCAATTGAAACTTTGCTCATGGATGCAAATGGCTGTGCCTACAGGCTGATTCAACGTGGCCCTCTACAGAGCATGCAGGGAAGAACTAGATGCATGGCCTGCATGGTGGTGTGGTAATCGGTGTGAAGTGGCTGTGAGTAGACATCATGTCTCCTGCAAGTCTGGAGCAAACCCCCATGAAAGGGAGAGTCTCGGTCATCTGAGCAGACCCACACTCTCAGAGCAGGGCTGTTGGATCCAGATGTATGGGACAACTGTAGGGGCAAATAAATGGTGTTTTCCCAAGTCCCTCATCGTCTTGATCCACCCCAGTACGACCATGCTCTGTTTGCCCCAGACCTGGAGCTCCTAGGTGCTGGTGGAGTTCCTCCCAGCTCGTGAAGCCAAAGCCACTCTAGCTGAGCATTTCTCGGAAATGCTGTTTTGTACCCATCCAGTTGTGCAGGAGGCTCAAATAGGAATGATTTTTTTTTTTTTCCTGGGTGCAGAGTGAGTTTTATTTTACTTTAACTGGAATGGAAACGATGTAGTTTTAAAAGGCTTACATGATGGGTGCCCAAAGACTTTCCAGATGCTGGGCTTGATCAGACCAAGCCTGCTGTGTTCAGAACTCCTTGCCTGCATCAAACCATTTCCATCTGGCCTGGTGGGAGAGAGTGGTTTATTGCATCTCTACCCGTCTGAGAGGCTTTCTCAACTGGAACCTCTTGCACAGAGGAACATGCTGGCTGGAAATCATTTGGAGATGCAAATCTCTCTGGGTGTTTGGCTTGGCTGCTGTTTCCGTGGTATCTGCTAAGCAGTGGAATAGGCTGTGCGTGGAGCAGGCGTGCTCCGAGCAGCTGCTTTATGTGGCTATAGGGACCGACCCGTGAGGCAGGGGGGGGTTGCTTGTGTTATTAAGCATTCATGATTCTTCTTGCCTGCTTCTACAGCTTCAGCTGGTGCAAATGAGCCTGCTGGCTCTGTGTTTGTGACCAGGAGGGGAAGAAAAGCTGACCCATGTGTTGTTCCCAAGTCCTGGCATGCCAAAAATCTGCTTTTATAGGAGCATGTTCATAATGAACTGTGCCAGGAAACACATGGCTTGCTCGAGCCATGAATGGGAGGTCTGTATGGGGCCCTGTGCTCACCGAGAGCCTCGCGAGGACAAAGAGCAGATGCTGGCGTGCATTACTTGCTCTGTGGCAGCCTGCATCCTCTGGGCTGCAGCGGATGGGGAGCAGGAGGTGGGATCAAGGTACTAAATGCTTGGCTGGTCCAGTGACGGCAGAGAGGGCAGGCCGAGAGGCCAGGCGAGTGGTTTTACTGCATGCTGCTCTTTGTGGCTCCCCTGGCCTGGGGAGGGCTGGCTTGCGTCTCTGCAGACGTGCCTGTTTGCAGCGGAGGCTGGGTTGGAAGGAGCCTGGACACTGCAGACAAGCAAAGAAGCGCTGCTGAGAGCCTGGGATGATGATTGTGGATGGGGAAGAGGGAGAAAAGGAGGGATGTGTGGAGTCCTTTGGGGCCCGGATGTCACAGGGACAATGGGTCTGTGCGTGCTGTGCCTGGCTGCAGCAAGAAGGAAAGGCTGTCAGGTGAGAGTTGCAGTCCGGAGCATTAGCAGTGTCTGGAACATTGCTTTCTTGTAGGAACTGCTGCCAAGCTTGCATAGGCTAAGCTGCTGGTGAGGAGTGCATACCCAGCACATGAGGAGTTAAACCTGTCTGCAATGAATGGAGCCTTGTTCTGGGGGGGGGGGCAACGACCTCAGTGCTTCCTCTGGACCAGCAAGCTTGGGATGCTCCAGCCCAGTGATTTGATTGCCCAGCTTTCGGAAGCCAGCTGGGGCTTGAACCCAGAGTCATCTCCTCTTTGATCCAAAAGTGGCTAAAAACAAAGCCCCACCATTGGAGCCATTCCTGAGGGCTTGGCAACAGAGGGAATTGCTGCCTGTTGACAGTGATGTTTAATAAATTGCTCCTAAAGACAAGACCTGTTTGATAATGCTTTCTGGGAGTGTGTTACTGAAACCTGTGAGAGTCCAGGACCCCAAATCCTGACACAATCCCTGCTGTGCCTTTTGTGGCCTTGGGATGAAGCACAGGTCATGGTCTTTTCTGAAAATATGCCTATGGTTGCTTTTGGCGCCAGACTTCTGCTGTGGCCTGATGTCTTTCCAGAGAACTTGTTGATAAATCAGTCCTGTATTTGGGGCTGTCCATGTCCATCTCATGTTGAGCTCCTTTGGGACATGGAACCTGAGTTTGAGCTTCTCAGTCCCTTCTGTTGTGGTTTGATGCTCTTTTCCTTCAAGGGCTGCCTTTCTTGTGGCCCTTAGCTCTGCTACTGGGCTTGCAGGGAGCCAGATGGTCTTTATAGCTGTTGCCTGGGTTGTTGGTTTTGCTTGGGGTTAGCAGCAGCTAAGGATGCTGCTGAGGGATGCAATGGCAGCTTCAGAGCAATGCTCTGCCTGTGTCCTCCTTGCCTTGTTACAGGTCTATGGAGCTGGGAGCAAGTGCTGCAGAGTGATAGGAGTCCAGAGTACATCAGCTCATTCAAACTTTTCCCTTAGTGGTTGCTCATCAAAGAGGAGCCTGTGTTGCTAGTGGGTTGGTTGCAGAGGCTTTGTTTCCTCAATGGTCTGAGCAATAGCAATGGCAGTGGCAGAAGCAGAAGCATAAAAGCTGTGGTATGGATATGATGGGGTGGTGATACATCAGCAATGGCTTCCCAGGTGGCAAAAAGATATTGCTGCCACATTACTTTGCTGAGGTTTGTTATTTAGCTGACACATTCAGAGTTGGTCACTTGGTAGAAAATGGTGAAAGTGTCTCTTAATCATGCTCCTCAGTCTGAGGCTGAAGGGCTGCAGCCTGGGGAGGGACTTGGGCTACTCCCACTGCCCACCTCAAGTTAGCTGTGGGGGATAGGGCATCTCTGGCCAGGTTACCCTTCTCTCTCCCAGCTGTATCCTCAGCTTCCTCGCTGCAGGGAAGTGCAGTGTAGTTGCTGCAAGGTACCCAGGGCCTTCCCCATGTGAACTGCTGCTCTTCTTGCCTTAGGGTGTTGCAAAGGGCTCTGTAGATTTGGGAAGCCAGGGAGAGCAGGCTTCCCACCTGTGTGCTGCAGCAGTGCTTTCCTAGGGAACACAGCATCTTTGCTGACTATTAAGGAAAACGGACAGGAAACAAATGTTTAGCAGTGTGTTACCAAGCTCTCTGTCTAGTTAGGTGCTGAGCTGGTGGTGTAAATACATCAAGCTCCCACCTCAAGGCTGAGATTTGCAAGCTGGTTGGGCATCCCCAGGGAGCACTGGCTCCACAGTGGAGCTGGGACAGCTATGAGCTCCCCTGCTGGGGCATGGGAGCATTTGAGGTCCTTCCTGCTTTGAGAGGCCAGAACAGATGCTGGCCAGCCGTGCCCTCTGCCAGAAGAACACCCTGGGGAAGCTGGCTGTGCCAGTTTCTGCAGCTAGCTCCTTCTGTTGCATCCTGGTACCTGTGGGTCTTCATTTTCGTAGAATCATAGAATGGGTTAGGTTGGAAGGGACCTTGAAGATCGTCTAGTTCTGAGCCCCCTGCTGTAGGCAGGGACATCTCCTACTAGACCAGGTTACTCAAAGCCCCATCCAGCCTGGCCTTGAACACCTCCAGGGATGGAGCTTCCACAGCTTCTCTGGGCAACCTGTTCCAGTGCCTCACCACCCTCACAGTGAAAAATTTCTTCCTAATATCTAATGTAAATCTACCCTCTTCTGGTTTGAAGCCATCCCCCTTTATTTGTTTCCTGTAAGCCATCTGTCCCCCTCCACAGCTGGGGCAGATCCAAGGCCTCCTGCTGGCAGGGAAGAAGAAGAGGAGGAGGATGGTTCCCCTTTGGGGAAGAAGGCTGCAGTTTGGGTGCTCTGGGTTTTGCTGCCCTGACCACTGCAAGTGAATTGCAGCTCCTCTAATCCGCTGTTCCAGATGCAGAGTGTTGAAGGAGCTGGCTTGCACATCTGGCTGAACTGAGCCAGGGTGAACTTTGCTGAAATGCCCCTGGAAGCAATTCTGCAGAATAACGCTCCTGTGGCCTGGCTGGAGAGTGGGGCTGGGCTACAGGCTGCAGAAGCCCCACAGTGCTGGGCTTGCTTTCCAAACCAGGAAACCTTAAACTTGCACAAAGCCCTCTCCCAAATCCCATTCCCATGCTTTTAATTCCTTGTTTGGTTGCAAACAGCTTTGGGATTACTCATATCCTTGCAACAGCTGTGGTGTCTCAAGAGGTTGGTAACCTAGGCTCTTTCGGGTACAAAGCGAAATGGATCCTGTCCTTTTGCCTTTCTGTCCTCTGTCCTGAGCTCTTTTAGCTGGGTGAGGAGGTACCCAGGAGCTGGGCACTGGGCGTGCCTGGGGGTGGGCAGCTCTGGGTGGAGGGGAGCATGGATCTCCTGTGGGGCTGGGGATGTGGAGCACTTCAGAGTGCTCCCGGCTCTGCTGGCACCGTGGCAAACGCCTGCCGAGGTTAGCCATCGCCGGCTGAGATCTGTGCCAGCCTTCTTTCCTCCGCAAGTGCCGCTCGGTGCAAGTGCCCCAGGCAAGCGGGGGGCTGCCATGCTGTGGCACACGCTGCTGCTGACCAGCTTGCCTGTTGCTTCCCCAGCATGGCTGTAGGTGAATGAGACGGCTGCGGAGACAGTGGGGATCAGGGGCTGCGCAGCAGCTGAAGGCCTTGTGGTTGAGGCTGCATTCCCAAGCGATGTCGTTAGGCAAGGAGACAATGATTTTTGGATTGCTTCAAGATGTAGGCGACTTGGCCTGTCAGGCGGGGCAGGAGATGTTCTGCCTGGTCTCCCCAGCTTGCACAGTTGCTCTGCAGCACCCAGATGGGGTTGGGCTACTGGAGTGTCCCCAGGCGAGCGCTTGTGTGGGACTGGCACTGAAGCGTTAAGCAACAGATGAAAAACCCGGCTTGGGTCAAAGCCTGGCTTGTCATGCTGCCCTGTGCCCTTGCAGCCTGAAAGACGAGCATGAAGGTTTGGGCTTGCTGCCACGGCAGGGGCTCACCAGGCAGCACCCATGGTGCTCTCAGGCCTCTTGGTATGGTGCAGAAGGTGGGCTGGGTGTTTTCACTGCCAGGCCTGGCCAGGCTGCACCGGGGCCACAGACCCTGTCCTGTGCTGAAGCCCTAAATATAGCCTTAGAGATGGCTGATCCCCTGGGGGTGAGTCCTGCCACCCCATGCATTTTCTGGCTCTGTCTCCATGATTACAAAGCCCAGCATGCCACAAGGTCCATGAGGCTCCTTGCCTGTTGTCTGGCTATCTCCGCGACACAGCGTGGGAGGACAGTGTCCAGCCTCAGAGGTGAGCACTGAGACACACAGCTGGGCAGTTTGCTGCCACCTCCTTCCCCAGGAGCCCTACAGTGTCTCTGTGCATGGGATGTACCAAACCTGGTGCTGCCCGGGAACAGGGATGTGGGTTCCTTCAAAACTTCAACCCCAGTTTCCCAGTGCTAGCCCTAAGCTCTGCCATGGCTCCCTCAGAACCTTATTACTCTTTTGGTGCATTTTCTTACAGCTCTGGCTGATGAAAACAGTGATGCTCATGTCTCTCACTTTTCTAGCTCTGGAGAACGGCCTCAAACCAAAACCATTCCCAGGCTGTGCTGCAGTCTGCTGCCAAATCACTGCAGTAATGCTGTGGCAGCGCTCGAGGGGGGTTGGCTACCATGGGGCTGGGTCTCCTTTGCTGGAGCTGTGGAGAGCCCTTTGCTCCCTGGCAAGCTCATAAGATTGAAAACTTGCTCTGCAGAGCTTCAGGCAGCAGTGACTAACTTCATAGGGTTGCTCACAAAGTCTGTGCTGGATGCAGCTTTGCTAGTTTTATTTGTCGTCCTGAAATGCTCTGCACATGCTCAGCCCACTGTGGCCTTTGGAGGAGGCTGCAAGGGCCAAGTGCTGTGGACATCCCGAGCCCAAAAAGTGAATTGAGATATTCTTGGTAGAAATTCAAGTTGGCAATGCAGGTGTTAGTGTGTTTTTCCTGGGAAGCTGCTGTTTGCCTCCTTAAATAAATGACATTAATTTTGAGCAGGGGGATACCTCTACATGAAGGATGCTGTGTTCCTGTGTTCAGATCTTTGCTGTAAGTGTGCTCTCAGAGACAGGATGTGATCTGAGCCTTCTCTTCTGTCTGTCCTTGCACATCCTGCTGGTGCCTGTCCCCTCCCTGCAGGTGATTTGCTCTGTGGTGTGTGGGAATGATACTCTGGGGACCTGTAGAGATCTGGGGACCAGTGTGACCTCCCTACACAATTCATTTAACCTTCATCTATTACCTCAACAGGAGGGTTTTCCATTTCAGTTAAATATCCTTTGGGTAAAATACCACTGGGTGTTTTCAAGTGTGCTGCGTTTCAAGTACGTTTATCTAATCTGGCTGAAGCTTTCCTGAAAAGCTTTCTGTAGCCATAGTTGAAATGGTTTTAGGCCAGAAACATGTGTTGAGGGTTTCTTTTTCTCCCAGCCAGGGGTGGCTTGTGTCACATACATATGCAGAGAGCGGGTGTTTGCCAGCGCACACATTTGGGATTGCTGCTTGGCGTTGGCTTTGCGGGACTGTGGCTGGCCCAGCTGTGTTAACTAGGGGAGAGCTCTGCACTGGCTTGGGTTTTGCTAAGCTGACTTTCAACAAACTTGGTGTTGCTGGGTATTTTTTGGGACTGTGGGAGTTAACCTGGCTGGGGATGTTGCCTTCACTAAGATCAGTGGGACAATTGGGTGCTGAAGGTAGAAAGCCAGACTGCAATGAGGTCCACGTCCTACACCCTGCGGTATGTTGTGCACTGCTGTTCCTGTGACCTCCCAATTCCTTGCTGCCCTCTTCCTGGTGGCTTCTTTGGAGTGACTGAAAATTAGAATTGAACCCATAGTCCCATCTTGCAAAGGCTGCAGGCGGTAAAGACTGCTGGGCTCTGGACAACTGTCTCTTCTGCCCCAGTGTCTTTTGGAAGAGGCTTCTGCGGTTTTCACAGCAGGAGGACTTTGTTGTGCTCTCTGTCTGGACTATGGGGAAGGAGTGTTAGCAGACACAGTCAAGGTGCCCCTGCTCCTGGCTGATGTGCATGGAGTTGGGAGGCTGGAGCCTCATCCTGGGGAGCATTGGTGCTGGATGAGTGCTTGTGTCTATGCCTCACTGTCGCTGTGAGCAGGAGAGCTCAGGCTAATTGTGCTGGAATTGTGTGGCTGGCACTGGGGTGCCCATGAGCAACTGCAGGTGGGAGAGGCTTTGCTATGTGGTGGGCTCCAAAGGCTTTCCAGCATGGAGAGGGCTCTTGAGGCTTTCTGGAATGCAGTGATCTAGGTGTCCCCCTTCAGAACATCCCCTTCAGAATAGGATGCCTTACCTAGCTCTGGGTGACTGAGATGTTGTGTCAATTTCTGTCCCTTCACCAGGCTTTTATACAAACACCAGGCAGGAGGATGCGGCTGAGCCTCCAAAGAGGAACTACCCTTCAGCTGGGCTTGGATCCTGTTCGTGTAACTTGTCCAGGCAGCCACTTTCTGAAGCTGTTTTCCTTGCAGTGGTGGAAACACACCATTTTGACCACTTTCTTGTTGGCCTTCGTGAGGGATTGCTTCTGAGATGCTTGAAATCTGCCTTGCTTGGCCTCTTTCCCTGCAGAGCATGATGCTGGGAACACAGTCCAACAGCAATCGGCGTGTGCTGAATTGCCCTTTGTCTGCTTTCCTTTCTGCGGCCAGCTGGTAACCGGAGCAGAGCGCCTGCATGGCTGGCTGCGGCCAGGCAGCAGCCAGATTTAGGAATATGCTAGCGCAGTCCCTCGGCAGCCACATCAGGCAATCCTAGGGAAGCGCTGGCTGCTCTGTCCCTGGGACACTGAGCTCTCTGGTGGAGGTTAGTGTGTGGAGGAGGATTCTTGGGCTTTTCCACCACTGCAGAGAGATGCTTCCAGCCCTCCAGAGCCACCCCATGGCCACTATCAGACCCTGGGGTCAACCATTGCAATTTCTTGTTTCTGTTCCTACTTGCAAGTGGGCTGTGCCTCCAGCACAAGCTTGGGGGTGTCGCTGCTGCATCCCCTTGTGCTGTGCTTCAGCAGCTGCTGTGTTTTTTTCCCATGGGCATTCCTTGTTCCAGACCAGTTTTTTTTCTGCTAATTTCTGAGGATGTGAAGGTGAGACTAAGACATGGTCCCAAGGAGAGAAGCTTTAAGGAAAGCCTAGAAAGAGTCTATGGGTGTTTCTGATCTGGGGAAATCTTGATGCATGGCTGGGACTTGGGACACGTTTCAAAAAAAACATGACAAGAGGAGCCCAAGGAAACATCTGAACTTCTCAGGAAGCTGCTTGCTCTCCCATGTTTTGGTGACTGACTTTGGTGAGCTCATACACTGCGAGACACCTCCTCTGTTCAGGCTGGAAGTACGGCACTCAGCAGTGGGTGTCCGGAGCTCCCTCCTAACGCCCCTGGCCCCAGGGAGTAGAGGGCTCTCCTTGGCTTGTGGCAAGCTCAGGCCACCCTGTCCCAGTGATTGCTGGAGAGACAGCCTTAAAGCGGCTCTGCTGGAATCTGAGCACAGATCTGTCTAAACTCCCACATCGGGGATTGTTTTTTTGCAGATGTGTTTTGGGGTATTTTTCTCCTAACACAGCGGTTTCGGCTATGCGGAGACCCTTGAGAACATCACGTGCTTACCTATTCCCTTCTCCCCATCGCCATACTCTAAACGTGCCCTCCTTTTTCTGTCTTGCAGCTGTGGGGACTCGGGCAATGATCCTTTTCACCAAGGAGCCGTACTCCCAGGACGCCCTGCACGGCCGCAGCGCCATCCTCCGCTGCGAGGTGAAGGAACCAGCAGATGTGGAGTTTGAATGGCTGCAGAATGGGCTCCCTGTTCAGGACACAGAGCAGCGCTTCAAGGAAGGCAGCAACCTCCAGTTTGCTGCTGTCGATCGGCACCGGGATGCCGGGGACTTCCAGTGTGTAGCGAGGAACTTGCTCACTGGGGAGGAGGCCCGCACAGCCAATGCATCTTTCAATATCAAGTGTGAGTGTGGGGTGAGGGCAGCCCCGCACACGCCACAGCCTGGTGCTGCCCACCATGGATGGGGCAAAGCAGTCTCTTTGGAGGGCCTGAGACTGGAAACAGCTTTGCCAGGCTGCCTGCTAATGCGTGTCGGGGGGGTGGTCAGACAGGGATCAGGTGGAACGAACCGTGCAAGTTGGGTCCATGGTAGCTCCACCTACCATGTCCTTCGTGCTCTCTAGGCCGCTTATATCTTCTGATGTCCCCAAGGCTGTCAGAGATGATTTCTCCTGCCACCTTCCCCATTTGTACATATGAAATGGGGATGTTACTGCACTGAGTGTGTCTTGAGCACTGCAGATCCTTTCAGAGCCCCTCTTATCCCTCACAGAAAAGTTACACAGGGCAAAGTGGGACATTTGCAGGGTGGGTGTCCCTTTACTGCATGCTGTCTTGAGGGCTTATATGTCTCCAAGCATGCTTGTGCCCTTGCTGCCTGCTCTGGTTATGGCTGAGTCGGCATCCACCTGGGCTCTATAGTTTTGGAGAGCCAGCTGTGTTGATATTCTTTGGTCCCACAGGGATTGAGACAGGCAGTGTGGTGCTGAAGCAGCCGGCCAGCGTAGCTGAGATCCAGCCCTCCTCCACAGTGGTGCTGCGGTGTCACATCGACGGCCACCCGCGGTAAGGGTTGCCTCCCGAGGAGTGGACCCTGCCAGGGGTCCTCCTGCACCTTTGCTGCGTGCTCTTCCCCTCTGTCTCTCTCTCCTCTCTCCTGCGAGGATTCAGTAGAGTCTAGGGAAGGCGAAAGGCAGGATTGAGCCTGTGGCTGAGCACCGGGGGAGAAGGCACACGGCCTCCTCAGAGCCGCGTAGCGAGGAGCACAGTAAGGACGGGCTGTCAGAGTCCGGTTGCTGAGCTGCTTGGTGTGCTGCGGTCACTCTCCGTTGCTTTCCAGTCATGTCCCGTCCACTTGGCTGCATGTCTCATGGCTTCGTGTCTGTGTCGGCGCCAGCAGCGGGGACGGAGAGCCAGGGAAATGGGCCATCTCTGGGCTGTCTCCTCCGCACACGTGCTCTCTGGGGAGCCCTGACAGTGCCCTGCACCCGCTCACCCTCTTGCCCCTGTCTTGCAGCCCCACATGGCAGTGGTTTCGGGATGGTTCCCCCCTCCCTGATGGCCGCAGCACCTATTCTGTCAGCAACAAGGAGCGAACGCTGACCCTGCAGAGCGCCAGCCCCGACGACAATGGTCTCTACTACTGCTGTGCCCGCAGTGCCGTCGGCTTCGTCTGCAGCCAGAACAACTTCACGCTGAATATTATCGGTGCGTTCTGTCCTGGCTGCTCAGGGCTGGGGACTCGGCTGTTTTACCGCTCTGCTAACAGCCTCCCCTCTGGCCAGGCTGCAGGGGAAGTGTCAGGCTGGTGGGACTTCCTCTGTGTGAAGCTTCTGGCCAAAGACAGGCCTGACACACCTGGCCGGGTTTGAACCCTGCCCTGTCTACAGGTGTTTATTTGCCCCTGCATCTCTCTGGAGCAGGTCTGTTTTACCTCAGACCAGGACAGCTGGTGTCTCTGGTACGGAAGCACCAGGGTCCTCCCTCCTTCAACAAGGTTTGGAGCCTGGAGGCTGTAGGTGCTGCTGGTTTTGCTAATACCAGTGCCACCACAGTGCCACATGAGTGAGGTGCCCTGTTGGCTTTTGGTGGCAAGGCCCAGGGAGGGCAGGAGATGTTGACCTTAGAGAGGTATTTGGAATTGGACAAGGGAATTTGCAGTCCAGTGACAGGTTTGATCTGTCTGCTAGGAGCCCAGGGTGCTCAGGGGCTTGCTGGAAGCAGAAGGGTCTTTCCCCAGGGCAGCTACCGCATGCAATCCTGGGCTCTGGCTGTGCCATGGTGGCATTTCTGCCTCCTTGGGGCTCACAGGCTGTGCCCAGCTCTTTTTTTCAGTTTTCCCCAGAGCACTGGTGAGGGGACAGCACAGGCTGCTCTTCTCTTCTTACCCTCCCGTGGTCTCTGCCATTGCAGATGAGAGCTTTCCTCAGGCAGTGATTGTCCCACAAGACCTCATCGTGACCAAGAATGAAGAGGCCATGTTTGACTGCCAGTTTGCAGCTGTGCCCCCTCCCACGCTGGAGTGGCTCTTTGAAGACAGCCCCATCACCAACAGATCCAAGTAATAGGGACCCCGGTGATGTGGGCAGGGCTGGGAGGAGAGGGGGCACCGTGTTCCAGAAGCAACAGTGAGAGGCCAAACCCTGGCTGTGCCTGAGGGCAAGCATTCAACATCAGGCTGGCCATCGGGATTGGTTTCTCAGCTTGGCTGGCTTGCGTTTAGCCAGGTGTTTGTACTCGTGCATGACCTTCAACTGCATAGGGTTGAGGAAGCAGTTTGTCCTCAAATGAGTCTGTGGGGCTGTCAGTCCTAGATGCCCATGCATGATAATCCCCAGAGCTGGGGATATCTCCCAGCCCCAGATGTCCGCATGTGACAATTTCATGGAGCCAGGGACCACTCAGGCCCCAGACATGCACTTAGGACAATTCGCAGAGTCAGAGACGCGTCCCAGTACCAGGTGCCCACAGGTGGTGATCCCCAGACTTAGGGACACTTCCCAGCCCCCTGTACAGTGATCACTGCACCCATGGCTATCCTGAACCTCCGGATACTGGTGCATGGTGATACCCAGAGCTAGGAATGTTTCTGAGCCCTAGACACCTATGCATGGGGCAATCCCTGGAGCTGGGGACATCTCCCAGCCCAGGCTACCCGTGGACAGTGATCCTGGAGCCCGGGATGTCTCTCAGCCAGACTGTGCAAGGCAAGCTGTCTGGGTGCCAGATGCCCAGTGGCCTGGCAGCTCCCGGGCGCCACCTTGTGCCCCCTACCCCCTTTCCTGGCTGTGCCAGCTTTCAGAGCTGGCCCAGTCTGGTAATGTATCTTTTTTGGTGGGAGCCAGCTCTTCTCCAAGAAAGAGATTTCTATTAGCTCATTTCCTCTATGAAACATATGTCCCACCATCTCCTTGTTTATGCGTGCTGCTCCGTCTGCACTGGGAAGCTTTGGCTCGGCACAAAGTCTCCTTCTTGATTCCGTGGGCTCATGTAGGACATCATGGGGCTGTGGCTCCGGCCCATGTCCTGCAGAGATGGTCACTGAGCCCTGCCTCTCCCCATGTGCCCAGGACCACCGTGTTTGCCAATGGCTCCCTGCTGATCACCCAGGTGAGGGCTCGCAGCACCGGTGTCTATAAGTGCGTTGGCCATGGGCAGAGGGGAAAAGCTCTTGTGCTGAAGGCGACTCTGCGGCTAGCAGGTGAGGTCCTGGGGCTGGTGGCAGGGTGGGCTGTGGGTTCCAGAGTTGCAATGTCACTCTGGAGCTATGTGACAATATAGCAATGGGTCAGTACATGGAGAGCTGCTTGGTTTGTCTGTGAAATGGCTCATCTTTGCTGCCTGGCTGAGGGGAGCAAACATAGCTTGTGTGCTCTATCCCTCGACTGGTGCCTCCCATGGGGCTGATGATGCTGGTGGGTTGGCAATATGCTCCTGCCCTGTTTGAGCCCTGCTCTCTATTGCTCCTCTCAGAGATCGAAGAAATGGCACCCTTCTCCCCGAAGGTGTTGACGGCGAACCAGGGGCACCGCGTGGCCTGCACTGCCCCGCGAGGCATACCCACACCCCAAGTCTGGTGGGAGAGGAACCAGGAACGAGTTCCCACTGCTGGCCGGGTGTACCAAGAGGCAGAGCAGCTCATTTTCACCAGTATCACCGAGACGGATGCGGGGACCTACACATGCCACGCTGCCAACAAGGCTGGAGAGAAGAAACAGGAGCTGAGCATCACTGTGGCTAGTAGGCAGCTTTCTGAGAAGGGCTGGGAGCAGAGAAAGGGGCTGGATAAGGGGGTTGGGGTGAGCTGGGGAAGATGGCGCATCACCTCACTGATACAGATAAGCATATCTCTCATGGCTGGGCTGCAGGGCCCTACGGCAGGCTGCACACTGCCTGTCTGGTCTGCGCTGGTGCTGGCCAGAGGGGTAGTGAGCGTCCCTGCGTAACCCTTTGCCTCCATGCCCAGCGGTACCCAAGTGGGTGGAAATGCCCAAGGACAGCCAGCTGGAGGAGAGCAAGCCAGGATACCTGCACTGCCTTAGCAAGGCCTCCCTGAAACCCACCGTCACCTGGTACCGCAATGGCGTCTCCATCTCTGAGGTAAGGCAATGGGGCAAGCCCCTGCTGCTCATGGGCACTTCTGCCGGGCGCCTGCTCAGCTCCTTGCTCTGCTGCTGCTGCTGCTGTTTCTCGCCTTGCTCCTAGGCCCAGCATCCCTGTCGCCCCCACTCTGGCCATGTTCCTGGCGCCATCTCCATCCTACTGGTGTATGGGTGCGCAACTGGCTGTCTGTAGCCACTTGGCTGGCAGCCAGCCCTGTGCTTTTGGGGCAGTGACGAGAGATGTCCCTCAGAGTTGTCACTGCAGCTTGTCTCAGTTCTCCACGTGGGTCTCAGCAGGGCTGTGTCTATCTGAGGCATGGTGTGGGCGTGTGGAGGGTCAGCAGTGCTACAAGCAAGGTCTGAACCCAGGGCTGGTGACAGTGTCATTTCTGCCCCGCTCCCTCCCTCCCTCTGGGCAGGACTCACGGTTTGAGATCTCTGAGAATGGGACACTGCGTATCAACAACGTGGAGGTATATGATGGGACCATGTACAAGTGCGTGAGCAGCACACCAGCAGGCAGCATCGAGGGATACGCACGGGTGCACGTGCTAGGTATGCTGACAAGCACTCCGCATCCTCCTCTTGTGAGGAGCTCTTTTGCCTGGCAAGGTGCAGGTGTTGATACCCCCAGATCCAGTGCCTCCTGCAGCTGGGGGGTCCTAACAGCACGTCTGTCTCTTGCAGAGAAGCTGAAGTTCACCCCTCCACCCCAGCCACTGCAGTGCATGGAGTTTGATAAGGAGGTTACGGTGTCCTGCTCAGCCACTGGCCGGGAAAAACCCACCATCCAGTGGACTAAAACAGGTAAGGGAGACTTGGATGCGATATGTCTCTTTCTGACATGGGGCCCCAGGAACTTTGCGTTGACCCACCTCCAACATGGGCAAAGCGGCGGTGCTGCGGCTGCCTGGGAAGCCGCCCTGTGGCAAAGTGCTTCGTGCATGACTGCTGCATCCCTCTTCTTGCGTCCTGCAGATGGGAGCAGCTTGCCGTCCCACGTCAGCCACAATGCCGGCATCCTGTCCTTCCACAAGGTGAGCAGGAGCGACTCAGGGAACTACACGTGCATCGCCTCCAACAGTCCGCAGGGCGAGATCCGTGCCACTGTGCAGCTTGTGGTAGCAGGTGAGGGCTCTACGGCAGGCAGGTGGGTTTCCTGCTGTGCTGGCCTTGCAGTGGGTTTGCCTGGGTGGCACCCACCTGGCATGCCCCTGCAGTGAGAGAAATGTCTGGCCTGACCCTGAGCTCTGCCCCATGGCACTTGAGTTTGTCAGAGTTTTGCATACAGCCTGAGAGGGCATGTGCCACTGTGCCAGCACTGGCCCTGCTCTCTTGTGGGAGCTCAGCACCGTTCCCAGGAGCTGACAGCGTTCATGTCGGCCTCTCTGCCTTCAGTTTACGTCACCTTCAAGCTAGAGCCAGAGCCCACAACAGTGTACCAGGGGCACACAGCCATGTTCCAGTGCCAGGCAGAGGGGGACCCCGTGCCGCACATCCAGTGGAAAGGGAAGGACAAGATTTTGGATCCCGGCAAGCTCCTGCCCAGGTACACAGCCTCCATTCCAAACTGAATTTCTTCCTAATATCTAATGTCCCATGTCGGCACAGCATGGTGCTTCCCATGTCTGCCCAGCATGCGGGTGCTGATGGTGCAGTCTCGCGTTCCCAGACTGGTGGGCACGCAGTCAGTTGTCTCCGTGTCCCAGGGCCTGGACTCTTCTGGCCCCAGGATTACCCTTTCTGCCACAGCCTGCCAAGCTGCAGTTGAGCTGCAACCATATGTTCTTGAGCATTGCACAGCCTGAGATTCAAGATAATTGCACTGGGGACATGGGGCTGAGGCTGAGGCACCCTGGGGAAATGGGGCTGCAGGTGCTGCAAGCCTGCCTCTGCCCTCTGGTGCTTGCAAAGGGCTCTGTGTGGTTGGCAGGATTCAGATCATGCCCAATGGCTCCCTGGTGATTTACGACGTCACCACTGAGGACTCTGGAAAATACACCTGTATCGCCGGCAACAGCTGCAACATCAAGCACCGCGAGGCCTTCCTATACGTCGTAGGTAAGGGAGGTGCCCAATGTCGGGACATGGCCTCCTGGTATACCCGGCCCTGCTTCTGGTCCCACCAGTGGGTGCTGCATGTTAGGTCATGCCTGCTAGGGAGTCACGGCAGCATCCCTACTGGGATGCAGTGCAGTGTGCTGTGGACTGTGCCCAGCATTTTGTGGTTGGATGAGGAGGTGACCACAGCCGCAGGGTGGGGTGGAGCTTTTCTCATTCCTCCAGCACATTCCTGAGCAGGATTTGGGAAATCCCTCAGCACCCTCATGGGTTCGGTGCTCTCTGTCCCACAGACAAGCCGGCAGTGGAAGAGGATGAAGGACCTGGCAGCCACACACCCTACAAGATGATCCAGACCATTGGGCTTTCGGTGGGGGCAGCTGTTGCCTACATTATTATCGTGCTGGGGCTGATGTTCTACTGTAAGAAGCGGAGAAAAGCCAAGAGGCTGAAGAAGCACCCAGAGGGCGAGGAGCCTGAAATGGAGTGTCTGAATGGTGAGACTGGCACCCCTGGGGGTGGGGGCTTTACTGCTGGCCCCTTACCCCTGCACTGGAGAGGTTGAGGGGCAGGGAGCTCCCAGGGAATAAGGAACTCCTTACCCTTGGAGTCTCTTGCTCTTGGTTTTGGCTATGGCTGGTGGCAGAGACCTGCTGCCAGGTGAGAAATAGGCAAGTTAGTGTGAAACCTGCATCTCGGCCCCATGTCGTGGCCATCTCTGTCTGCTGAGTTATGTATCACTCCTGCTTTCCGGCTGGATGCCATGTACATGGCATCACCATACACCCTTTGGCAGGGGGAGGGGAGCATCCCTATTGCAATGTAATGAAATAGTAGTACTTTACTGGCTTGTTCAAATCACAGTTCAGCAGCTCCTGGTGCTGGAGGAAAGACTTTTCACTGAACAGCCCTGAACTCTGCTGTGAACTCACCCTGTTATCTCTGAAACCCATATAAGCTTTGAGCATCTACAGCATCCTCCAACAAGGACTTCTGGAGCATAACAGGTTATCTAAAAACTCTCTCTCTGCTTTTCAAGCTTGTCACCTATCAGCTCTGCACTGGAACACACAGCCCTTTTGTGTCTGATTGTTCCTGCAAGTGCCATTTCTGGTTGCACTGTTGCCTTTCTGAGACAGGGAGCCCCAGACAGGACTTGGTGCATCCAGCTTTGCAGAGTGACACAGCTGTGCTGCGTCCTGTTCCCAGCTGTGCCACTGGCTTCAGTTTCCTGTCCACAGAGCTCACTCTGGAGAGAGAGCAGGCAGCTCAGGGCTGAGCCCACCCCTGTGGATGGAACATTGGGGTTGCTTTCACCAGGCATCATGTATCTCTGGCTGCACCTCCCGGTGCTCTGTCCCTCTGCAGTTAGCCATAGCTGGCCTTCACCTTTGCTGCTAGCAAGTTGGCAGCTTTCGCAAACAGCTGCCAGCAGCACCCTTTCCATGTTGGCAGCGTGTTGTGCTACCCTAGTTCCTACCTTCTCTGTGCCCATTGGAGGATGTTCCCTCCTGTCCTGTGGCAGCTGAGTTCCTTTTTAACAGCTGTTTCCATGAGACCTGCAAAATCCCTGCAAATAGGCTAAACTGGGTCCCCATTGTGCATGAACTACATGACTCCTTCAGTGAACATAAGAGATCTCTGGGGTATCATTTTCATTTTCAAAAGCTGTTTCAGCTCTTTTTTCTGATATTGTGGTTGTGCTTGCATCACTGATACCAGTGAGGACTTGTAAGTGATGGGGTGCAGTTGAGTTTGCTGCCTTTATAATTCCCTAGATCTCCCCCCACACCACTGTAAATGCAGATGTTGTGCTTCTCCCTCCCAGTTCTGTAGCACACAGCCACGTCCTGATCCTGTCAGGGTTGCTGTGAGGTCCTGGCAAAACATCACTGCTGGGTTTGTCTCCTGTTTTTCCTCTTGTGTTGGTACTTTGAACAGAGCCAGACCTCCAGAAGAGAAGTCTGGTTGTGGGGAACCTCCTGGGAGCAGGGATGCAGGAGCATCTCTGCAGCTTTGTGCTCTGCTGCTGTCACCACTGTGAGCTCTTCCTGTGGACAAGTCGCAGGCAGCTCACCTGTGCCAACAGGCTCTGGCCAGCATCTTCTTCCTGGGAAAGGATTTGTTTTAATCCTTTTTGAGGTGGTCTCAGATTTTTATTTTGGCCTATCTTCATTATATTTTTCTTTTTATTCTGCCAGAGTTTGCCTGTTCCTATCCCCTTCATTTGGAACCAGTTTAGCTGTCAGAGAGATGCATCCTCACTGCTACAAGCAGACCCAGCTGCCCAGATGTCTGCACTCCTTTTTGGTACTTCCGTAGCCTCTCTGGAGAAGTGGTTTGTGTTTGCTGTCAGCTCCAGTGGAGTCATCCCCTTCACCATGGTCTTCAAATATTTGGCTCTTTTCCTCCTTTTGGTGTGGTCCCTCTTTAGCTGGGTGACCTGAAGTATCTCAGCACCTACCTGATGTACTGGCTGACCACCAGCTGACTTTTCCAGTGCCTTCAGGATCCAGACAGATTTGGCCTTCCTATGGATTTGCAGTGGATCCTTCCTATGGATTTCCTATGGATCAATGCACTCCTAACAAGTCAGTCACCTTCCAAGGTCATGTCCTTGGTGTGCCACATCCTCTGCAACAAGGGTGCTTGCTCTCAGTGTCCCTCTGTCTGACTGTGCTGCTTTTTTGGGATGAACACAGACATAGCATTTGGGGAGGTTAATGGCTGTGGGGACTGAGGGGAGCATTTGATTTTTGTGTTGGCATGTGCCAATTTCTCCAGGACAGCATAGCTGTGTCTCTTTCTCCAGGAGTGCTCAGGTGTGGCAGGCAGGTGGGCAAAGCAGGCACCTCCCCTACACTTGGTTCCCCTCTGGACTGCTGGATACATAAATTAAACTTCCTTTTCATTTTTGCAGTCTCTTTGTTACCAAGTGTCTTGTCAAAGCTCTGTGAAACGTGGCTATGTCTGTTCTCAAAAGCGTCTGTCGTTGCTGCCTGCTGGTGCTGTCTCTCAGTGGCAGCGTACTCGCTCTGCAGCCTTTGGTATTTTCTTGGCACAGTTGCAGCGGTCGTCTTGTATTATCCACTTGGCTTCAAGCTTGTAGTCTTGAGAAACTACTATCTGTCATGAGTGCAGACAGCACAGGGTCAAACAGTCTTGCTAATAATTAGCATAAAACCAGGGAGAGCGTAAGTAGCATTGAGCTTTGATCTTATAGGGTGGATGGTGTTTTTTCACTATGGTCTTCTACAAATGTTTCTCCAGTATGTGAAAGAGGATGGCTGCCAGTAGCCATGGGTCTTAAGTCAACATATCTCAGTCTTCACAGCTCCAAGCCTACCTGTTACAAAGCCACGATCCCTGTCACCGTGGCCAGATCTGCTCAGGATGTGCTGGTACCTCTCTTGTACGCATGCATTGTAAGCGTGCAAGTACACACGCTGCTGTACAATACCCCTTGATGGAAATTATGGGCAGTGGGATTCCTGTTGGAGTTACATCATGTTGAGTCAGGTCTTAATTTTGTGATTAAATCCTTTTGCATGGCCAGGTGTTTCCTTAATGCTTGCTCCTGGACTAGCTGAAATGGAGCATGCACGGTAATGCAGGGTGATGCTGCACATACATCAGCCACCTTACCTCACTGCTGTGCCCCGCTATACCTTCAAACTTCAGCTTATGGGAAGTACTGCGTCCTAGTGCCAACTCTGATCCAAGCAGTAAATGCATTCAAAGTCAAGGTTTGCTATTTATACAGTCTTTCCCCTACAAGCTGCCTGTAAAATGCAGGGTTCTCTACTTTCTTAAGGCAATAATGTTTTCTCCTGTTTGCTGGCTTCTGTTTGTGCCAGGGAAATTTCTAGCAGAGCTCCTGAGCAGAAAGCTTGCTGGGGTTGATTGCAGGGGCAGTGCTTCCTAGCACTGCATTCACCCAGGCGGTAAAGGGAACTCCAGGCTGATCTGGTCTGACAGGTTCAAGATTACCAAGGACACCAGCATTGCTGGCTTGCTGGGAAGTGAGCAGGAGCAGGGGGGTCAGGCTGCAGCAGCCGATGCCAGATATACCTGAGAGTCTCTTGGGCATCAAGAGGCTCTGGTTATAGTAAGCAAGGTCCTCCCTGCTCTGCCTCTGCCTGACGCATCTGGTTTCCTGCTGCTGTTCTGCAGAGTTTTGTCAATGGTAGTTTGGATGTAACCACCCCTTTGGGATGACTGAGTGGCATGGGATGGACAAGGCCAGATGGGGCTGGCTGGCTCTGGGACCAAAGCCATTGCTCAGCATCTGATTTCAAGGGTGGCTGCAGGGCTGGCAGAGATGGGGCTGGACGTGAGCACAGAGAGAACGACTGTGTGGAGGCCACTCTGTTGCCTGGGGCTAGACATCAAGCTGGGGTTCTTGGAGCCAGTTGTGGGTGCTTGGAGTGTCAGCCCCAAAAGGGGCTGATCCCCAGCATGACGTTCTCTGCACAGCCTGGCAGGATGCTGAAGCCATTTGTACTTCCCTTGCAGGTGGTGCTTTGCTGCAGAATGGGCAGATGACAGCAGAGATCCAGGAAGAAGTGGCCTTGACCAACCTGGGCAGCAGCTCTGGGGCCAGCAAGCGGCACAGTGCTGCTGACAAGATGCACTTTCCACGTTCCAACCTGCAGACAATCACAACCCTGGGTATGCTGGGCCACCCTGGCTCTGACCTCACTCCAACAGGAGACCTGTGAGGAAACCCCGGCATGTCCTAGCTGGAAAACTGGATGTGCTGGGGTACAGAGGGCCCTGCAGCCGCTGGGCTGTCAAATACATGTGCTGTCTTAATATACACTGTCTTCCCATGTGCTGCTCTACGCTTCCAGGCAGGGGGGAGTTTGGTGAAGTGTTCCTGGCCAAGGCAAAAGGTGCAGAGGATGGTGAGGGTGAAGCACTGGTCCTGGTGAAGAGCTTGCAGACGAGGGATGAGCAGTTGCAGCTGGACTTTCGGCGAGAGGCAGAGATGTTTGGCAAGCTGAACCACTCCAACGTGGTGCGGCTACTGGGGCTGTGCCGCGAGGCAGAGCCGCACTACATGGTCCTGGAGTATGTGGACTTGGTAAGGGTCCTGCCAGCAGTGCCTGCAGTGAGGAGGACAAGGGGTGGACGATGGGCTTGGGGCCTGCAAGTATGACATGGTTCAGGCTGACAGCACAGGGCAAGCAAAGTGTAGGGGACCAGGCTGAGCTTACCACTGTTCCCGACATGTGGGAATCTCGAGGGGAATGGGGGTCTCCTGCAAGAGAGACCTAATCTTAGCTACTTGAGGCCCAGAAGTGAGATACTAGCTTGCCCTACAGGGCAGGGACCACGAGTTCAGGCAGGGACTATGGCCCAGGAGATGAGGATCTGTGGAGCTCCCAGTGGGCCTGCCACATCCAGGCACTGCAGGGACCAATGCAGCTGGCAGCATGGAGAGGTGCTGCTTCTGACTTGCTGTCTTTCTCCCAGGGGGACCTGAAGCAGTTCCTGAGGATCTCCAAGAGCAAAGATGAGTCTCTGAAGCCACAGCCCCTCACTACCAAACATAAGGTGATAGCGCAGCTTTGGAGGTGCTGTGGGGCTGGGGACCCTGAGGAGAGTAGCCGGTGCTGACATCTCTCTGGGGTCAGGTGTCTATCTGCACACAGGTGGCCCTGGGCATGGAGCATCTCTCCAATGGCAGGTTCGTGCACCGGGACTTAGCAGCCAGGAACTGCCTGGTCAGCGCCCAGCGGCAGGTCAAGGTCTCATCCCTGAGCCTCAGCAAGGACGTGTACAACAGGTCAACTGGGAGCCTGGCAGGGGAATGGGAGGGGATGGGGTGGCACCAGTCTCATTACCTGCCTGTCCTGCCTGCAGCGAGTACTACCACTTCCGCCAGGCCTGGATCCCGCTGCGCTGGATGCCACCTGAAGCTGTGCTGGAGGACGAGTTCTCCACTAAGTCAGATGTGTGGTCCTTTGGGGTGCTCATGTGGGAGGTCTTCATGCATGGGGAGATGCCCTACACCCCACTGGCAGATGATGAAGTCCTAGCAGGTATGTGGAGTACCTTGTGCTGTCCCTGGCATTGTAGTCTATTTCCTTTTCTTGTAGTAGAGGGGGCCAGCTGAGCTGTGTGGTGTTCCCCCTGCTCCAGACATGGTTCTGGGGAGGCTATTCCAGCCCACTTGGAGAGATGCTGCCCTCTTTGCACCCCACAGAGAGGATCACACCTCTTCTCAACGTCCACTTTGGATTTTGCTTTCACCGCAGGTCTGCAGTCAGGAAAGACGAAGCTCCCGCACCCCGAGGGCTGCCCTTCCCGCCTTGCCAAGCTGATGCAGCGCTGCTGGGCCCCCAGCCCTAAGGATCGACCCTCCTTCAGCGAGCTCGCCACCGCCCTCGGGGACAGCCCAGCTGACAGCAAAGCCTGAGCATCCTGGCCCTTGCTGGGGAAGGACGTGGCGGGGTGGACAGGGGTCTTGCAGGTGTCTGGGGAGCCCCTGGCACTCCTGCAGCCCCTTGCTGAGCCCGACCTCTATGCGCCAGCGAGCAGCTCGGCACCAGCAGNAAGACAGCCCTTGCCGCCTCTCGCTCTCCGCCTGCTCAGCCCACCGCCCTTGGGCTGCCGGCGTGGATGGAGTGCAGCTCCCCCTCGCCCGGCGAGAGCTGGGCTCCAGCACCAGGCTCTCCGTCCCCGCTCGCCACGTGCATATCTGCCGGCCCGGCCCGGCATCTCTCTCTCTCTCCGTCCGTCTGTGCTAGGTATGCCTGCCTTCCCCGCGCCCCACGGGTACAGGCCAGCCAGCAGGAACACAAAGTGCCTGGCATATGAAGGAGCTCACTACCTTTCCCAACTACCCTGTGCCTTTTTTTTTTTTTTCTTTTTTTTTGTACGATGACTCCGGGCAGCGCCCCCTCTCCCTTCTTCCTCTTCCAGAGCGCTGACTCCTCCCTACCATAGTATTTCTGTTACTGGAATGCAGCCTAGAGTGGGTTAGTTTGTTTGCTTGAGCGGAGGGTACCGCAGCCAAGAAGGGTTGGGTTTTGTTGGGTTTTTATGTGCTGCTCTCAATAAAGAAGGCTTTTTTTTTTGTTGTTGTTTGTGTTTCTCAGTCTTTGTAAGACGCTGCTGTCAGAGGGCTTTTTGACTGTTTTCCTCCACATGGTTCCTGGGCAGGGTTGGGGGCCGGTTCCTCAGGCATCCCTCTCTCTGCGTTTAACCCTTTTGCCCCTTTCCCAGCTGGATTTGAAATGCCGTTCCCAGCCTGTCCTGCCCTGAGGGACCACTTTGCCTCAGCGCTTAGCATCTCTCTGGGCGGTCATGGGTTGCTCGCCCAAGAGGGACGTGTCTCAAGAGAAAATGTCTCTCTCAGACTCACAGCAAGCAAGTGCTTATGGACATGCTGTCAGGCTCCACCCCCACCCCCCTAGTTCAGGTAGCCAAGCTTTCATAGCAACTTTTCTCCTTTGTAATTGGGTTTGTGCACCCACCCTGGTGGCCTGGGACAGCTTTGCAGCCAGCACCGGGTTGTGTTTGCACATGGGAGATTTCAGCTGCTGCTTCTTACAGGCCTGGATGGGGATAATTGGGGGGGTCTCCTGCTGTAACATGTGAACTGCAGTCCTCTCCCCTGTGCCAATGGCCCTGAGCAAAGGCAGGATCCTGGCAATCTTTTCTCGGGGAAGGAGGGGTGAGGAGATGATACACAAGAATCCCCAGTCCCCACAGCATGAGTGTGAGCCAAGCCACCATGGGGTAGGCTTTTTCCCTTGGAGCCAGTGTGGGGCCCTGGGTCTGACCAAGCTGCAGACCAGCGGTTTCACCTGTTGCAGAGCTCTGGGTTGGGGGGTTCTAGAGAAAGATCTGAGTTCTTCCAGGAGGTCTACTGGGGCTGGACTTGAGGCGGTGGGCACAAGCTGCACAAGGGGCATTCATATTGGATATTGGGAAAAATGCTTCCCTTCAAGGGTGGTAAAGGTCTGAGACGTTCCCAGAGAAGCTGTGGGGTCCCCATTGTCAGAGATACTCAACCCTGGCCTAGATAAGCCCTGAACAGCACAATCTAGTTGGCTCTGCTTTAAGTAGGGATGGACCAGAAATGTCCAGGATCCCCTTCCCACCTCTGCTACCCAGAGAAGCGATGGAGATGCTGGAAGGTGAAGAGGACTCATTTCTTGGAGTGTGCTAGCTGGCTCTGAGCTCAGATTTGGTCCAGGGGTTGGGAATGGGGTCAGCTGGGCCTGTCTGGGTGCGAGCAAGTTTGCGGGCTATAGAATAGAGTTATCAAAAGTGTTCACCCCTTTTCTGACACTTGTGATGTGTCTTGCAGCTGGGAGCTGTGGAGTCTCCCCAAGCTAAGGCCTCTTGGCGAGTGAAGATGTGGCTGTGGCTGGCTGTTGGGCCCCTCTCTCCTCCCTAGACCTGGTGCTCCTTCACTTAGTGGGCTTGGCAGCAGGTTATTGACACCCTGAGCTCTTGCTGCCTCTGTGACCTTTCTCCAGATGGCCTGGTCACGGCCTGGGGCTGGTGGCATTGTGCTCGCTGGGAGGAGCTGCTATGGGCAGAGGTCTCAGGATGTGCCCCCCCCACCCTTGCAGCTTCATGTCCCTCTTTTCGCTCCTCCCAGTCCTTCCCAGTGTGTACACAACCCTTTTGAAGTGTGTAAGTGCCGTAGCACTGCTGTATGCACACTCTCCAACTTGCAATTGACCTCTCGCATGCTGTTGTTTGATGTCCTTTTGCTCCATCTGTCCCATCTGTCCCATTCCTGTGGACTTCCCTGCCTGCTGCCCTGTGTCTCAGGCAGGATGGCTGCACGCTCTGGGCTGATTCCTGCAACCAAGTCACTAATGAATGTGAAATAATCCCAGCTGGTTCTGCAACTGCTTCCTTGAGCACTTGTGGATAGACCATATCAGAGCCTGTCACTTGATTCTTCTAGCTGGACTAGCATTCCTACACTGCAGCATCTTATCTCATCCCTCAGCAGGGGTTACCTGCTCCATCCTGGCCATGGGTGTTCTTCCTCAGAGGTTCTCTGGGAGGTGAGGGGCAGGTAAGGGCAGTTGTACAGCATCAACCAACAGATAGGACAGCGAGCAACCTTGAGTCTCTGCCCCAGGAGAAGGCCACCTGCATATTGGACACAATGAATGATCCCGTTTCCTCTCACCTTGCTGCCCCATGTTTGTCATGACAGGCAGAGTAGCAGGGCTATCGCTGTGCACTCTCAAAGTGCTCCTGGGTGGGCTGGAGCTGGAGCCAGGCACCATCACTCATGGTGGCCTAGCCAAGCAGTATCTCTGTGGTGCCATGGATAGAGAATAGAAATGCCAAGGGCTTCTGGAGTGGCATCCCTCCTCTGCCAGTTTCATGCATGCAGGTATCTCTGTGTACTGTGAGGGAATGACATGGCTGCAGCGGGCTGGTTCTGTGAGCAGTGTCAGGATGGGGCACTCAGCTTTATCCCAACACATCCTGGGGACTCAAATATTGTTCACCATGAAGTCAAGAATTGGATACTACAGGGAAGCACTCAAATGGAAAGACACCAAAGCTAGGACAAACTCCAGACCCAAAGGGTGCAGAAAGATGGGGGTTGGGATTGTGTATTTTTGGGAGTGATGTCATGAAAAATTTCTGTATCCTTGGGGACGGGACAGATGTTGGCCAAACTAATTGGAAACAGCAAGCTGAGCAAATACAGTTCTAGCTAAACGTGGTGGAGGAGAGCAGGAAATCAGAGCCCCTGCAGGAGAATGAGAGGACTTGGGCAGTCAACAGAGATCCCATTGCCTCAGGCCAAATTGAAGGAACATTTTACAAAAAAAAGAAAATGGGAAAGGAAGACAACCTGTGGTATCTAGGGCCAGAAAGAACAGCACAGCTCCATCGGAGCAAAGGTCCACCTAGTGGGCCACTAGCTGTGGCCAAAATTGAACATCTACTGAACACTAAGAGGATAGCAAGCAGGTATGCGCTGCCCCAGCTAACAACTCCCAAAAGCACAAGGACCTCCAAATCAGCCATTTCCAGCAGTCCTTATATTTTTTCTTGCCAGAAAGTTATCCAGTTTCCCCTTACAACCATGCATGCTTGAGCACCCCAGGGCAATGAGTGCACAGATCCACTATGCAGCTTGAAGAAGCACTTTTTGGTTTGCTCTGATTTCATCTGCTGCCCTGTGGCTCTTATGCAGCTGTGTCAGGCATCTGTGGGGGAACTAATGGGCCTTAATTGTCCTAAGCAGCCTCACCTGGGACCTCCCACCCTCTTGAGCTGCATTTAAGCTCAAGCCTGGGCCTTCAGTTTTCTTTTGAGCAATCATGTAGGTGTTCCTGGTTTGGCCTTGCCTCTGGCCCTGTCTTTTGGGCCTATATTGTAGCCTTATTATCTGGTCATGATTTTGGCTCATCTCCTGACTGGGTGGATACTGGACTTAATTCATCGCTTGCTCTGTGGATGGACCCTGTTACCAACACGTGTCTCTGCTCTACTCAGGTACTGTGGGACTATACCTGTTAGTGAGGGCATGGGGTCACCATTAGATACTGGCTAGTCACTCCTTGTGGAGTAGCCCCACTCATGCTGTTCCCTGATACCATGTATGAAGGGCAGAAGCACCCCTCTGCTGACCAAAAAAAAGTACATTAAGAAAGGCCCTAACCTCATTTTACACACGCAGCAGTGCCTCCAATCTAGTTGATACCACTCATAGAAGAGATCTGGCTGTTAAAAAACTGAGCATCTACTTGTACTCAGTAGCAGTCAAAAAAGCAGCTGAAGTATCAATGATAAGAAGATCAGTAACAGGATGGAAACCATCACAACCCCAGCATTGAGCGCAGAGAGTGTTTAATAGATCCCCAGTTGAACTACGGGTGAAGAGTTGGAAAAAAATGAGAAAGGAGTTGTTGCAATGGCCCAGAGGAGGGATGCAAAGGGGACATGGAGGGCTGGGGTGATGCTGGGGGCAGCTGGCAGCGGGGCCCGTGCCACAGGGGAGCTGGTATGGGTGGCAGCTTCTCTGGAAGGATACTTGGGGGTAATGGGGTAAGAGGCTGTTATGGCATAGTGCTAAGTGCTGTGCCCACAGCTGTGCAAGAAGAGGGTTAGAAATGTGAATTTTATGACTGGGGGGGGTGGTGGTGTAAATGATAACAGCCCTGAAGATGAAATGGGACTGTCAAGTGGCCAAAACCCCTGGTTTAAGCTGCTTTCAACTGCCACTGTGTGCTGGTTTGGTTCCGGAGGTCCAGTGTTGCTGGAAACTTGTGTCTTGTGGCTGATGGTGGCCTGGGGACAGGGCTTGGCTCTCCAGTGTGCGTCTGACTGCCTTGGTGAGAGGTTAGCAATGCAGGAAGCTCAGAGGCAGGCTGGTGCTCTGGACCTGTTCAGAGCACGAGTGGGACGAGCATCTCAGAAAGTGTCCCCCAGGATGAGGCTGGGGAGATAGAGGATGGCAGCAGAAGGGATGAGCCAACCTAAAATGGGCCAGGTCTCACCTCTTGCATCTGCAGTCTCCTGCAGCCTGGGGAGCAAAAGGCCTCTGCATGGCCCTACAATCAAAAGGGCCAGGGGGAGGGGGAAGGAGGGAGCGTGTAGCAGCCTCATGGGCAAGAGGAACCTCAACCCTGGTACCTGCAATGGTTGCACACCGCTGCTGAGCAGGCGGACCAGCCTGGCTCTGGCTGTCAGACCCATGTGCCAGCTGCTCTCAGCCTAACTGGTGCCTCCAGCCATGCAGAGGGTCTCACTTGACCCTTCCTCAGCCTTGGCGTGACACAGCTGAGGCCCCCGTCTCACCTGTGCCAGGTGTAGTTTGTGTGCTCCGCTCGAAGGGAGGGTGGCCAGGGGCATGTGATGGGAGGCATGTGAGTCCCAGCAGCCCTGCTGGGAGCTATAAATGGCATGTGTGCTCACTGGAGGAGCATGGCTGAGGGGGAGGCGGCGGAGGCGAGGGGGGGTGTTTGGTTTTGCAGTTACTCCCTTGCTCTGTAGGGGGTTGGCCCTAAAGAGTGGGAGACAGCTGTGAAGGCTGGTGGCAAGCGTGCATGTCCTCTGAGCGATGAGGCAGATATGGAAAGGGCTCGTGCAAGCTATGGAACCCTCTGTGGGGTGCCCAGGAGGCAAAACGGGTCTGCGGCAGGGCTGGTGCTGGCAGAGGTGAGGTCTTGCCCTGGGTCGCAGTTCCTGTTTGTAGGACAGGCTGTGGGAGAGCCCTTTTCTCAGCCAAGCATGTGGCACACTCTGGGGCTATGTGGTCCCTCCTGCACCCTTGCTGACCCACATGCAGCCCTACCTTGCACCCAGTTGTCCTGCCTGTGTGGGCTGTCCCTCTCCTGTGGAGGTCCTGGCTCACACCTAAGCAGGGGGTGGCAGCCTGTGCCACCCGCTTAGGAGCCCTCTGAGTTGCAGAGTCAGGGTGGACGTGTGCTGCTGTGTACTGGGATCAGCCCAGCCACCTCCCCAGGGGACAGGCAGCCTGTCCTACCCACGGATGGCTGCAGTACAGGACCCCCTTCTCCCTGCCTGTGGACTTGAAGGTTGCTGTGGCCCATCCTGTTAAACGGGAGACCATTTTTCTTCTGACCAGCAGACAACTTGTGCACAGGCAACGTGTCCTATCTGCCCAGTCCTGATCGCTACGCACCCTTGAGCTACCCATGTGGCCCCCAGGCCCCCTCAGTGCCCCTGCAGCCCCCCTCTTCCTGACTCTAGGCAAACCCTGCAGCCACCAGAGACAGAGCAGGCAGCACGTTGTCCCCACAGTGGGGGTGCAGGGCTGCCTGGAGCAACACCTGGTGGCATCACCAAGCGGCAGGCAGGGAGGTGGTGGTAGTGGTGGTGCGGAGCTCCTCCCGAGCGCATCCCGGGGATGGCGAGGCAGGCAGGGCGTCTCAGCCACGTGGTGTGTGTCCCCCAACGGGGACACGAGTGCCTGGAGCTGGCAGCAAGGAAGGAGGGAAGCAGAGGGCTGGAAGAGTGGGTGTCTCAGCCCGGTCCGGTCTCCTCCGCCCTGCCGCGGGCCGGGCCTTCCGCAGCGGCGTAAGGCCCTCGGTGCCCGCCGCCGAGCGACCGGCCCGGCCCGGCTCGCCCCGTCCGTGCGGCGCGGCGCGCTGTCCCTTTAAGAGCCTCCCTGCGTGTTTCAATCTTGGGGTGACGCGAGCGCAGTCGGAACGTATGCAAATCAAACGCCAGGCGCTGGCCAATGGGCACCGGCGCTCGGCGGCCGCCAGCCAATGGGGTGGCGCCTCCCGGCGGGGCGCCGGCTCGCCCCATATAAGGAGCGCCTTCGCCATAAAAGGCAACATTGTATCGCTTTATATGGGGGCGGCGCGGCGCGGCGGGGGCGGCGGCGGAGCGGGGCCGTGAGCGCGGAGCGGGCGGCGGGGCCATGGCG
>VUYV01000415.1:23357-36172 GCA_008711295.1 Anarhynchus alexandrinus | reverse complement strand
CCGCGGCGGGAGCGGCGGCGGCCGCCTACAGCGGCGGCGTCGGCGGGGGCGGCGGGGCCGTGAGCGGCGCCAAGCCCGGGAAGAAGACGCGGGGCCGGGTGAAGATCAAGATGGAGTTCATCGACAACAAGCTGCGGCGCTACACCACCTTCAGCAAGAGGAAGACCGGCATCATGAAGAAGGTGCGGCCCCAGGGCTCCGGCCGGCGCGGGGGCGNGGGGTCCCGGTCCCGCGGGGGGGGGGAGGGGGGGGCCGGCCCGGCACCAGCTCCTTCCGGGAGGCTGCGCGGGAGCCTCTGGTGGGGCCGGTTCTCGCCTGCGGCCGGTCCTTGGTGTCCGCGGGGCAGCCGGGAGCGGGCAGAGCGGTCGCGGTCACGGCAGGCCGGCACCGGGGGATGCCGGGGGCGCCCGGTGGTCCCCCAGTCGGCTGTCGCTCCCGGGGAGGCCCGTCCCGGTGCAGCCTGCAGCCCTGGGCTGGAGCTGCCCGGCGCCCCGGGAGACGTTGGTGGGTGCTGCGGCGGTCCTGTGGCTGTCCTGCCCCGCCAAGGGCCCGGCAGGGCTGTCCCCTTCGGCCGCGGAAGGGGCCGGCGCCATGTCTGGGTCGGTCCAGAGTGCTCTCCGTGGTTCCCGGTCGCTGGAGCCGTTGTGCAAAGCCCGATTAGAAACTTGCGGGGGAAGGGGGGGGGATTTAGCGTATAGTTGGATGCTGCTGGCTCATCTGCATCCCCGTTGGTGCTCATAGCATCCTCTGAACAACTGGGCAGTGCTGCATCCCAGCTGAGCACCCCAGCCAGGCTGGGCTTTGTGCATTCTGGGAAGGTGGGAATGGCTGTGGGGTACCGCTGGGCACGTCCTGGCTGTGTGGGATACAGAATGAGGCCATCCTGTCAGCAGTAGCTTGTGCGAGACCACTGAGTGTGCTGTGATGGCATATGAAGGGTGTTCTTCCTAGCCCACAGGTTGGTTGTGAGGGGTGGTGTCCTCACTGTGCTTGGGTGCAGCTGTGCTCAGGACTGTGAAGAGTGAGAGGGGAATCAGTCCTGGCCCAGCTGGGGTGTCGTTGAGGGCAAAGAGGTAGCAGAGACACGTGGGCTGAGTAGCATCCTCTCACATGGCTCAGCAGAGGTGAGGGGGGAGGCATCCAGACGTGTCTGGAGAAGTGGGTGGGATTTCCAGCATGGGGACAACCCAGTGTCCCCATGTCCTCATGCTACTCTCCTGAGGGGACCACTCTTCCTGTGGCCTCTTGGCATGCGCATCCCTTAAGGGGAGATGGGAACACAGCATGAGGCACTTTAACCTGTAGAGAACCAATCTTGAGTTGGTTTTAGAGGCCACAGCTCCTCTGGGGTGACAGGGAGTTGGTGTGAGCAAAAGGAGGGCCACGCTGGGAGCGCAGGGACATGCAAGGGACTCTTGTCCTGCACTGTACGTGTCCCTGCTGTCTGTGACTCCCTGTTCTTCCTTTGTGCTGCTGGCAGGCCTACGAGCTCTCCACGCTGACGGGTACCCAAGTCCTGCTGCTGGTGGCCAGTGAGACGGGCCATGTGTACACGTTTGCCACACGGAAGCTACAGCCCATGATCACCAGTGAGACGGGGAAGGCGTTGATCCAAACGTGCCTCAACTCCCCAGACTCGCCCCCGCGCTCAGACCCGACCACTGACCAGCGCATGAGCGCCACGGGCTTTGAGGAGACGGACCTCACCTACCAGGTGTCTGAGTCAGACAGCAGCGGGGAGACCAAGGTAATGTGCCTGTGCACGCTGGGGGGCACGGGCCCTGCCTGTAGGGCTGTGCTGGAAGCCCTGACCATCTCCAGCTCTCCTTGAATATCAGCTTGGGAAGCTGAGGACAGGTCCCCTTTTGCTGCGACTCTAGAGAGCTCGTGTCGTGGCCTCTCAGGGCTGCCTCCTTCATTTGGCTGGCGGTAGTGGGGATTTGGAGAGGGAGGGAAGTGGGTGGCAGGTGTCCTGGCTCTAGCCTTTGCAGCGGGGCTCCCCACCGGCCCAGCCCACCCCCCTGGCCAGCTCTCGGCGCCGTTATCTCTCCCCGGGCGTCTCCGTGCTCTTGCACTCATTGATAAAAATTTGATTCTGCCTCCATGGCCTTATAAGGCCTGGTTTCCCTCGCCAGAGTCCCTGGCAGGGCCCCTCACATTCCTTATAAGCTGCAGCTGTCTCTTGCTTTGGTGCTGTTTTGGAAGGGGGCAGGGAGGACATGGGGAATGGAAACATTTCGCTGGACGGACCGCTTCTGCTCCCTGCCTGGTGTCCCTGCAGGCGCTGGCCCTTGCCTGCCCATGTTACTTGTGGCCTCTTGCCCAGGGTGCTGCAGAAGGCCTGCCCGTGGGTGCAGGGTCAGGCAATGGCCCTTTTCTGCTGGAAAGGCTCTATCTTGTCCCTGCATCCCGTTGTGCTGTTCCTTGGAGCTATTGCAAGAGAGCTGGCTCCTGTATCCCTGCTGCTTCCTTTGCAGGCTGGTGCTCTGGTCCACAGGCACTTGGAGATGGGAAGCAGGGGAGTTTGTGGTGCAAGGCTGGGGTGACCTGCTGAACTGGGGGTTGTGCCACAGCTTCCTGGGCCTTTGTGGAGTGCTCTTGGGTGCTGTGAGTTGCTGCAGCTCTGCTGTACCTGTGGTCATGGCATGAGTACTGGGCTTGCTGCAAAAGCATCCTTCAAGATGAAAACGTGGCCTTGCTGTAGGAGCCTTCCAGCCAACTGTTTGCGAGCCACAGCAGCATGGCTGCCGTGCAGTAGCCACTACACGTTAAGCAGACAGAACCTGGAGAAGGGTGTTTGAGATCTCTGTGCTGTAATCCTAAAGATGGCGAGTACAGCACTGAGGTGTGCCTGGCATGTTGTCTGGGGCTGCAGGGGTGTTCAGCTGCGTGTTTGTATCCTGTGGCAGCCCACCAGCTCTGGTCACGGTGCTGCTAGGTACCCAGCAGCCAGTATTCCTTCATGCCCTCTTCCCCATGTGCATGCAGTGCTGCACCAAGCAAAAGCTTATCGCTGCTGAGCCCTGAGAAATATCAGCAGTCCCAGAGAGATCCCTGCAGGCAGAGGAACTGTGGTGGGCCAAGGTGTTGCTGTCTGGAGAGCTCTGTGCGGGAGCCCAGAAGAGTCCCTGGGAAGGCTTCCCACTGATGGGAGCCCAACAATAGTCCTTGCTGTCCCAGTCTGGCATGACTCCCCTGGGTGCCTCTGATTCCTAGTGTGAGCTGTGCCAGCCCTTTCCGGTAGGCAAAGGACCCTATTGTTACCAGCAATTTCTCCCTTGTGCAGCCTGTGTTTGTAAGGACTCGTGTCTCTTAGGCTTCTTCTGGATGAAAAGGCAAGTCCTGTGGGCATTCTGTAATGACACAAATTACCTGTGCCTGGAGTTATTTAGAGGTGCAGGAAGTGCTGTGCATGGCAGCTGACCAGTCCCTGGCATGGGGCCTGTCCACATCATGTCCCTTAATATTTTCCCTGAAAATACTGCTAGGTGGCCCCAAAGGAAGTGTGCTCTTGGGGTGTAGTTACACTGCAGAGGTGATCTTAACACAACTTCTCTCTGCCTGCTTTCTGATGCAAGCCCCACTTAGTGCCCTGCAAGCTCCATCCCAGTACTCACGAGTGGTGATGCTTAGTGTGGGGGGCCTTGTGGCCACAGCCAACATTTGGTGTGGGGCTGGAGTAGCCCTGTGGCGCTGTCTTCTGCTTAACATTCTGGCTAAACCCACCCTGGCCTGCTGAAAATTCTTGTCATGGCAAGCCCTGGGGCTGGGGGTGGTCCCACCCTAACCCTCCCCAGTCCTGCGGTGCCTTCTGCTGGGCTGGAAGCCTGGTTTGGTGCTCTGGCAGAGATCAGCCCAATTCAGATAGATGGAGAAGCCCTCTGAGAATGAAGGGAGCCTGTGGGTGGGCCATGCTAGGTGGGTGGTACACAGGGCTGGGTTTCGGGTGCCTCATTGGAGGAAGTGGCAGGAAATTAAGTGCCTGGGCTGTCAGGTCCAGCCACATAGGATGCTCTGAGAGGGTTGGCAGTTGCTCTTTGGCCTTCCTGTGAACTCAGCCTCCTGGACTTCTGTATGGACAAAACCTGCTTGTGTTCAGCTGCTGCAACAGAGAGGGGGGAAGCAATGCAGCCAGGCTGTTACCTGCAGTCAGCAACCTGCTGGTATTCCTCTGAGCTACAGCCAGCAGCAGCTATGAGATCCTCCTGCTGTGCCAAACTCAAACTCCCAGCAATGGAGCTGGGCTCGGACCACGGCTGGGACTGGGGTATGCTGTACTTTCAAGACAGCAGCTATATCCTCACAATGATACTGTTGTGCACTGACCTGTCTGATCTTTTGTGGGCCCCAAAGGACACAGTGCCCTCATGTAATCTCCTGGGTTTGGTTATGTGGGAGAGGGGATTTTGGAGGAAGCTCATCCCATCTATGTTGGGATGAGAGCATAGGAATAGCCCTGATCTGGTCATCTCTTAGGGTGGGGAGAAGGTGGGACTTCCTGCCACATCTGGAATCCAGACCAGGTGTTGGCGACCAGATTGGGTTTTCCCACGTATCACCAAGGTCAGTTGTCCTGCAATGTCTGTGTAATAATGCTGGCTGGTGAGTCTGGGCCATGCTGAACAGCATTGTCCCAGGCAGCCCCGGGAAGTTCTGGAGTGGGATTGTTTCTGTCCTCAAGACCCTGCTATGGTCCAGGATGGGCATCAGATGGCCTGGGCCATGCCCTGTGGTCCACTCACGCTGTGTAGCATTTATCAAGCATGCACAGTGGTGTGGGTCTGTGCAGACATCTCCTGCCGCTGTGCTGCACCTCTCTGCTGCCTGTTGATTCCCCAGGCACTGCTCTGCAAACTGAAGTTTGGCAGGTAATGGATGTGCAGCTGGATCAGGAAGGGAAGGACTTCAGGGCTGCTGTGCTGCCTTGGGTCGGAGCTTCTCCATGGCCTCTTGGGTAATGTGCTGAAGGTGACTCATGACTTGGCTCCTATTGAAGGCTGGTCTCCTGCACGTAGTCTGGGCTTTGCAGGGGTGCTGGGGGGAGCCAAGGTGCCTGGGGTCTCTGAGGCATCCCAGACAGGCATGGGGAGAAGGCAGTGGGTGTCCAGTCCCAAGGTCTCTCCCACCTCTCTGTATTGGGAACTATTGCTGCAGCCCGTGAGAAATGCAGCAAAGAATGGAGGAGTCTGAGTCTCACCTGTGGCAGAGTAGGAAGAGCAGAGATGGAGCGTGCATGGTTCGAGCCTGCTGGCACAGCCTTCCTCCCAAGCACCTCTGATCATACTGAGGTTTGCCCTCATGCTTCTAGAGAGTCCTGGGAATCCCCCTGAGTAAGGTGCTGTGAATCTTTTGGGATGCCTCCTCCAGCCCTGAGACTACAGAGTGCTGAGGGGATCCTAAGTGTCCTGGCTGCTTGGGGACTATATCTCACAGGTGTACAGCTTCAGGGCTATGCCTGGGGATGAGGGAGCCTGGCTTTTCCAGCTGGGAACAGGACCTGCCGTGCTCTGCTATGGCTCCCATGGCCTAGTGGGCTCGGGGGAAGCTCTGCCCTGTCAGCCACGTGGGGAGGATGCCCACGGGCTCCGTGTCCCGTGTAGGATGGCAGGAGTTTGTGGTTGAGCTAATGGAAAGTGCCTCTGCTGGGCTCCGCTCTGTTATCACGTGCCTCTTCTAATTCGGACTTCAGGGACTGCGGTGCCAAGGCGGAGGGGCGTTGCTCTCCTCCCTCCCCGGGCCCTGGGGCACGGCTGAGTGCCTGGGATTGGCTCCCCCTGTCCAAAATGGGCTGCCTTCCCTTTTTTAGCTGTTCGTTGAGCTGTGAATTCCTCGTTCCTGGCAGCTTGACAAGCTGGGAACAAGGCTTAGCACGTGGGAGAGCTGGGCCCACCAGCCTGCAGCGGGAGGGGTGGGAGTGTGGCAGCCTTAACTCTTCCCAGGCGTGCCGGCAGCCGTAGCAGGGTACGGGGACAACAGGTCCCTTGTGGCCTGTGGCATGGTCTCCTGTGGAGCAGCGTATCTGCAGCCTGCTCTTGGCCAGCTGAGTAGGGCAGGAGAAGGGGCCGTGGAGACCCTGGGTATCCAAAAGGGGATTTGGGGGAAGGAGGCCTGTTAGGTGAAGTGTGACTGCCAGGGGCAGCAGGGATCATGCTGGGCTTGGTTGGTTCCTCCAGATCCAAGCCACGTCCAGCCACAGGCTTTGTGGCTGCGGAAACTGGAGTGTTACGTGCCCTGCAGCCTGCCAGACATATTCCTCCCTTGTTCCCAGACCCAGGTGGCCAACCTCGTGGGCTAGCATTGGCCCAGCGCAGCGCCCTTTTCCTCCTGGTGCTTGGCTTCCCTGGCAATGCTGTCCTTGGACAGGCATAGAGGTCCAATGCTCCTTGCAGGACCGTGGTGCGTGCTGGCCGTAGCTAACATGTGGGGTCCTGTGGAAGCATTTGCGTGGTGCCCATCTGCTAGCGGACTGGCAAATGGGTGCTTCGCCTTTGCTCCAGGAGATTTGTGGAAGTGTTGCCCAGGGCCTGGCAAAGCAGCTGTCAGCACTAGGTTTGGGCCTCTCTGGTGTCCGGGTTTGGCCTTGCTCTCCTCTCCTTGCTGCTTTTGGTGTACGGCTGCCTTTAAGAGCCAGTTCTTGGCTAATTCTTGGCCATGTGTTTCCTGCCATAAGGGAAGTGGTGTGTGTTCCTGACAGGAGACAGTGTGTTTGCCTTTACGTCTGTCCCTGCAAGGACTGCTTTTGCCTGGTGCATGCCAAAAAGAGGCTGTTCTCTTCTTAGAGGCTATGGGGACTCCTGGGGAGGGGAAGGGTTGCTTCGTCCCCTGTTGTCTTGCAGGGAAGTCTCTCAGGGGACCTGTGTGGCCCTGGGCTTGTATCCAAGGTTTACGCTGAGCTCCCTCCAGCTCTCCTCATGCTGCATTATTGGGCACGGTCTCCTCATGTTTGTACAAGTAACTCCTCTCTGCTACCCTGGCTCTGCTCCATGTGCTGGCAACAGGCTATGGGGGTATGGTTTAGCACGGGGATGCAGCCTACGGAGCCTGGTTTGGTCTCATGGGCAGATGTTGACCAGATCCAAGGGCTGGTCTGAGTTGTCACAATCTCTCCTTCCCCAGGACGCACTGAAACCAGCGTTCACTGTCACCAACCTGCCGGGGACAACGTCCACCATCCAGACAGCCCCCACCACCTCGACCTCCATGCAGGTCAGCAGTGGCCCGTCATTCCCCATCACTAATTACCTGGCGCCAGTGTCTGCCAGCATCAGCCCCAATGCCGTCACCAGTGCCAACGGGACAGTGCTGAAGACTACTGGAGCCAGTGCAGTGACGTCTGGGGGCCTCATGCCGATACCCACCGGCTTCACCCTCATGTCAGGTCAGTGCCTTTAGGGGCTGAGGACTGCATCCATCCATCTGTCTCTGCACCCAGAGTGTGTTGCTGCCCTCTCCAGAGGAGAGGGGGCCTAGTGGCAGGAGGAAAACAGAGTGGTTACTGCTGTAGGGTGAACCTGGCTGGGGTTCCTTGCTCAAGCCCAGCCAGGCCTGTGGCTGGAGAAGGGTCATGTAGTGGCTGTTTCCTTAGAGTGCTGCTAGCTGGCCCTGCTGCTGGGAAGGGCACGGTGGCAGGGAGCTGAGCTGGGACCCCAAGGCAGCACCGAGAAGCCTGGAGGGAGTGAAAAGAGCTGGTGGTGACAAAGCCTTTCTTTCTCCCTCCTTTTGGCAGGTGCTTCCCTTTCTCCGGGGACCCCTACCATTCCTCTCACTCAGTTACAGCCGCACTCCCTGGCTCTTTCCAGCCAGCAGGGCCAGGTGGTCACGGGTACAGCTGGACAGCTGCAGCAGGCACAACAGACAGTCTTCCGCTTCCCTGCCAGAGCTGGAGGGCAGATCGTGTCGCTGACAGGTCAGCACTCGCTTCTCCTCCGCTTGCTTGAGGTGGGGGGATGGAGGTGTCTGTGGGGGTCCTGGTCCTGGCCAGAGAGTTGACCCCCAACTGAGGTGGGAGCGCAGAGGAGCCAGCACAGGGGAGAGACAGGGCAGAGAATGCTTGGCACAGGCAGGAGCAGCATCCTGCAGGGTACAGATCAAGGGAAGCGGTGGGTTGTCAGGCTTCTGCCCCAGGGTTTGCCCTGTGGCTAACAAACGCAGAGGAGACAGGTCCCTGGTGCAGCTGTGCTGAGGCTGAACTGTGCTGCTTAGGAGGACTGATGGAAGGAGACCGCAGGGGCTTAGATGCTTTTTTTGAGTGCTGGCATTTGGCTCTGAGCAGCTGCCCTTGCTTTTGTATTTGGATCTACAGTCAGTCACTGAACCACAGTGCAGAGGACAGATTAGGAGAGACCCAGAGTAGAGGAGGGAGTGGTGCTGCCTTGTGTGCATTGTCCTTTGTAGGAATTTCTTGTTGTGCTGAGTCAAGGATCTCCAGGTGTTGAACGTGCTCCTGGCTGGAGTTTCAGAGCAGGGCTAGACTCTACTTTGTGGGGACAGCCATCATCTGGGGACCAGTGCTGAGAGTGGACAGTATTTCTTGTGTCCTGCTTGTTTGTGCCCAAGTTGATGAGCCTGATAGCCTGCATGCTTTCTTGGAGCCCTTATGGCTGCTGCGGGCTCGGGCAGACAGCGTGATCCCATGCAAGGGGGCTGGATTTCCCTTGTGATATGGAGGAGCTAAGAGAATAATGGATGTCTGTCTCTGTGGTGTGGTGCGTGGGGAAGTGCCCAGTCTGAGCGAGGTGGCTGGTGATTCCTGGCCTCTGGCATCCCTTGCTCTTCCCTCTGGAGACAGGACCTGAGCCTGAGGGGAGCTTTCTCTGCTGAGCTCCAGCTCTGGAGCTGAAGAGTTTTGCAGTGAGCAGGCTGGGCTGGAGGCCCCTGCAGCTCTGGGGTGCCCACCTTGTGGCCCAGTGGTCTCTAATCCCTGTGTAGGGCACTGTGATGTCCTTGAGACCACAAGCTGGGTGAGATAACTGTTCCCGAGTGCGCTGTGGAGGATGGAGCTGGGCTCCGGAGTGTGAAGGCAGCGGGGCCCAGCTGGCCTGGGCATTTGGGCTCTCGCAGTTCTGCTCGGTGCAGTGAGATGATCCTTGCAGGGCTGGCTGAGCGTGGGCAGTGCTGGGCCCTCTCCTCCCAGCATCTTCTGTGCTATGTCTTGGTGGTGCCAGGAATGATGAGGAGGGCCCCAGACATTCCTGAACCATGCCTGGGAGCTAGACAAAAGCTGCTGTGGCTTTTCCTTTTCTCTCTGATCCCTGTAGGCCAGCTAACCCCTTCTTGGCCCCTGTTTGCCAGGAAAGAGCAGGTTTTAGCCTGCTCTTTAGGGCAGGGCCTGGTTTCTGCCACGTGCTGCTTTTGGCTAGTCTTCCCCAGTGCAATGCGGAGCCACACTGCGGAGCTGTGTGTGGCCAGAGAGGGATTTGGGGGCTTTCACATGGCCCAGAGTGCCTGTATCCTTGCTGAGCCACAGGCTCATGGGCTCCTCTCTCTCCCCAGGTGGTACCATGGCTCAGCAGGTCCCAGTTCAGGCCATCCAGGTGCACCAGGCACCACAGCAAACGTCTCCCTCTAGTGACAGCAGCACTGACCTTACCCAGACCTCTTCCAGCGGAACAGGTAATTTGGACTTTACGGTAACCATGTTCTGTCTTCCTAACCACTGCTCGTTACAACCCACACCAATAGACCTAATGCTTGCACCCTGCCCAAGATCCTTCTTCAGACCAACTCTATCCCAGCCTTTCTGACAGTTTCCCAGGTGTATTTTTCCCTATTGCCAGTCCCTGTGCTATGCTATGTCTGGGTAGATGCTGCTGTGCATAGGGCACCTTACAAGGGATTTCAGAGCCTCTCCAGATACATCATCTGCTCTTACTTGTAGCATGGGCCTGGGAACAGGTTGCCCAGTTCTCAGAAGGTTTCTTAGTGAGCCAGCATTGCCCCCAGCACAAGTCATTAGCTCACACCTACTTGAGATTTTTTTATTCTATGTGCTGAGAACACCTCTGTTGTTGCAAAATCTGAGTTCAGGTGATGGGTGCAGGCTGAATCCAGTTCAACAGTTTTATTAAAGCTTCATCAGGAAACTCGTATCTCAAGTTGAATTCAGTCCTGGGATATTTGGCTACCATGCTTTTCTGCTCTCTAATACTTACTCATGAAAGGAGAGGTTTCAGCTCTCCTGCATGTTTCCTGGGGCTTTTCCCCAAGAGCTTTGGGGAGAACAAGAGGGGTATCTCCATGCACCTGCTGCTTCAGGACGGCATGCCAAGGGTGGCTGAGGGAGGGATGCTGAGCAGGCGTGTGAGTGCAGCAGACTCCTTTTGTGTGCCTCACATGTAGTCTGTCCTGCTGACAGTGACCCTCCCGGCGACCATCATGACGTCGTCTGTGCCAACCACTGTGGGTGGCCACATGATGTACCCCAGCCCACATGCGGTGATGTACGCACCTACATCTGGCCTTGCGGACGGTGGACTTGCAGTCCTCAACGCTTTTTCACAGGCGCCCTCAGCGATGCAGGTGTCCCACGGCCAGGTCCAGGATCAGGGTAAGACAGCTGTCTGTGTCAGCGCTCCCTTAAGTGCTCTGACACCCTGATTTTTCTCCTTTTCATGTGTATTTATGCTGTATATTAATTTCAAAGAATTTTCTTCTAAGCAGTCCTAGTGGCTGTACAAAGGCCTGGCAAGTGTGATGCTTGATGCATGCTTTTAGATCTCACCATTCTCCTATGCAAAGGATTGCTTGAGCTGTTTGCTGGGGGAGAAGGATGGGGGTTGTTGGGACAGGTGACATATGGGGCAGGCAGTGAAGGGAGCCTAGGAGACTCTGGACAGGACGTGTGGTTGCACGAGGGGGCAAAGCAGCATGAAGCCATGCAGGCAAGACTTGGATTGAGAGCCTGTGCCTGCTTCTCCCAGCATTTGGAAAGATAGCTCATGTGGCTTTCTCCTGGGATGCTTCCATGCATGCAAAACAGGCACCTTCACCCTTGAAGCTCCATGGAGCTCAGAGAAAGGACCTATAGAGGAGTGCTGTTTAAGGGATGGTATCATTTTTGCTTTCTCTCTGTGGCAGGTGGCGTCCCCCAAGTGTTCCTGACAGCCCCATCAGGCACCGTTCAGATCCCAGTCTCAGCTGTCCAGCTTCACCAGGTAGGCGCAGAGTGGTACTCACAGGTGTTCAGGGGGTGTCCTTGCTCTGCCCCTGCCTGCACATCCTTTGTGAGTCTAGGCAGGCCTGGGCCCTTGGTTAGGGCCAGTCCTCAGGTCTGGGAAAGATGTCAGTGCCACCCACCCTTGGGTGAAGAAGTCTTGCCCTCCTTGGACAGGTGCCCAGAGAGGACAGTGCCACCCTGGCTGCTGGCACACACGGTCTCAGGGCATGCTATTCCCCAGTGCTTCCTCCTCCCTTTTCTCTCTAGATGGCTGTCATCGGGCAGCAGAGCAGCAGTGGCAGCAGCCTGACGGAGCTGCAGGTGGTCAACTTGGACACCTCACACAGCGCCAAGAGTGACTGAGAGGCCTCTGCTGCCAGCCTTGTGCTGTCCCTGGCTTGCCATGCCAGTGCCGGGGCTGGTGGCAATTCCTTCTCGTACAGACTGCACCAGTTATTTATTGTTGCCTTTTCACGTTTCCTTCATCCACACATGCACACACACACACATGCACCCACCCACACACATACACACACACAGAGGCATGCGCGTGGGGCTGCAGGACCCACCTGGGATGGAGCTGTGCTGGGGCCGTGCAGGGCTTGGGGGCGTTTGGATGCTGCGATAGCTGTGCTTGTCTCACGCCAGCCAAAGAAACGTGTCTCTTGAGGGGAGGATTGCTCTGCGCTGTAAATAAATACTGCGGGCCATTCCCAGCTGGAGGCTCTGGCCCCTCCTGGGTGCTCCGGGTCACCTTGCCCACGAGTGTTTGCTCAGCGTGGGGCTCAGCTCGGACCCAGAGCCGTCATGCGGGTGCAGCTCGGAGCAGCGCGGGCCGAGGCTGTGCTGCTGGCCTCAGCAATGTGCCTTTGTGGGGGTGATGGGTCCTGGCCGCAGCAACTCACCCTTGGCTCTGGACAGGGGCAAGTGGCCAAGCTTGCATGTGCATCTCTGGGTTGGGCCTGCGCGCCCTCCCTTCTGGAGGGCAGGGCACAGCCTGTGGCAGATGGCCCCGTCCTCCTCGTATGCACTACAGTGAGCCCTCTGCCCTCAGTGCCTCCTCGCTGGGCTGCCTGGCGGATTTGCAGCCTGCCTGGCTCTGCCCCGGTGGCTGCCCTCGCACAGCTGAGGTGGTTGGTGGATGCCTGGGAGCACAACGATGCCCCGGGAGAGCTCCTGGGGCAGGGGGGCCTCCGTGGCCAGCATAGCCCCACACTCTCTTCTTAGCCCTCGCACTGCTTGCGGACTCCGTACACCCAGGGGAACGTGGCTGGGTCTTTCCCACATCCCCCTGCAGCTCCAGCCAGCGCTTTCTAAATTTCTTGTGTCTGATGCAAGGTGGAGAAACAACTCAAGTGTCAAAGGGAAGAGCCCATGGGGCACTGAGCTGCTGGGTAGGCGGCAGGCTCTTCCTCTGAGCACCAGGGTGACCATCCTGGGCTGTGGAGGAGCAGCTGTGATGCCTGTGCAGGCTCAGCAAGGCCAGGGGAGAAGGGCTGGAGCGTGCTTGGTCCTGCATGGGAGTTGCTGTGAATGGCTCTGCTACCTAGCCCTGTCCCTGGAGGGAGAGTGAGCAAGTGAGAGAAGCTGCTGAATCTTTAGGGGAAGAAGCAGCTACTGTAACTTTTTTTTTTTTTAAGTTAAAGACAAAAGACGCCTT
>VUYV01000415.1:0-23352 GCA_008711295.1 Anarhynchus alexandrinus | reverse complement strand
GAAAAAAAAAAAGAAAAAAAAAAAGAAAATGACTTTATTTTTCTAAGTGTTAAACTCAGTATTTATGTAATTCTTTAAGGAATAAAAGTTTGGCTCCTGTACAGTTTTCATGGGGTTTGTACCAGGGGGATGGGAGAGGGGTGGGTGGGCGTGGAGGCAGGAAAGGGGCCTTGCTTTTGAGTTTGTATTGTAACCTTGGACATGTTCCCTCAGCATTAGCGTTTAAGCTGCGCTCTCCACCCACCAGCATGTGCCAGGGATCAAGCTGAACTGAGTGGGATGCTTGTTTCCCACTACCTGTACCAAGGACTCCATACCCATCATTTTGGGCCTAACGGGCAGAAGGCAAGTGAAGCAGTGGCTGTTCTCTAGAAGTGGGAAACCCATCTCTCAGGAGAAAGGGGCTTGCAGTGTGCCCAGGAGCCAGAGGTGGGCTGGGTTTTCTGATGGCCGCCTTGTTCACCTCTGGTCCTGGGACCTGTGGCCGTTCTGTCACTGCTTTTGGTGTGGAGCAGTGCTACCTGTGCCTAAGGGATATGGGCATCCCCACTCCTCTGTGGGTGGCAAGTGGCTAGCACTGGCTGATCCCTGCTTTCCCTGTTTACTGTGCAGGTAGCATCTCCTGGACTCCTAGCTGATGGTCTGGGCTGTAGTTTCCCCTCTATAGCTATTCCTTAGTGCAGGGATGTGGACAGGTCCTCTCCAAGCCCCCTGTGCAAAGAGCTCTCAAAACGGTCTTTCAGCCCTTGGTCTGTTATGCAGCCTGGGAAGGGCTCGTGGGGAGTGGGGTGGCCCATCTGGTGAGGGTGATGTGACATTGCATGCTGCCTCCCCTTAGTATCCTTGCTCTAAGAGTGATGCGTACCCCGCAACTCGGAGCACGTGGGAGTGCTGTGCCATGCCCCATTGCTAGGTGTATGAAAGCTGCTCAGTGATGCTTCCAAAACAAGGCTGGGTACCTAGGAGTTCTTCCAGGGAGAAAGATGGGGTTGGGGTTTGTATTGTCCTTTGCCCCCAAGCACATCACTGTGGCCTGGCTTTGCTCCGCTTTGCTTGTGCTAGCACTGTGGAGCAGAGCTGTTGGGCCAGGATGGCAGGAGTGCCCCTGCTGCTACAGGGGGTCTGCATCCCCTCCCTGGCTCTCCAAAGGCAACTGCTGGTTAAACGCTAATGGTGTATTTTATTTAAGTGCAGACTTGTAAGAACACTTGTGTATCAGGGATGAAATGGCATTTATTGTGTGGTGACATTTTTAGTTCATTTTACTGGTTTGAGGGTTGTGTGTGTGTGTGCGTGTGTGTGTGCGCGTGTGTACGCATAAGTGTGTGTGGGATTATTTTTTTTTTTCCCTCCAATTTCCAGGGTTGTGTTTCTGGAAGGATGTGGAAGTAATCACAGTACTATGTACAGAGCTTTCTTTTGTATTAAAAAAAAAATTACTCTTTCAATAAATGTTATCATTTTGTGCACAGATTTGGGATCTTGGCTGTGCTTTGCGGGAGGGGATGACACACACCTTAGGACCAACGAATGGGGATCAGAGGCATATTCCGGCATCTGTCTGTGTACTACGGAGGGTGGGGGGGTTGTCTGGGCATGATGTGGCAAGGAGGGGCTCTTTGGAAAAGTCTCTGTCTCCACTGCCTCCTGCACAGGTGAGATCTGACCAGCTGGACTTCTGCTGCGGGAGCCCCAGAGCCAGCGGGTGGGACAGAGGGGACCTGTGGTAGACAGCAGGGCTTTGAGGGCTGTCCTTTCTGAAAGTTTGGGAACAGTGCTGGTGAGCAGGGCACGGTGTCGAGTCAGGAGAAATAAAAACCAGGAATGAGGAGGAATGGGAACTTTTGAAAAAGAAAAGAATTGTTCTAATTCATGGGTGTTAACAGGGAGGTGCAGGAGGACCTCAAGCAAAAGTTAAAACGGGGGACAAACAGCCCATGTCGCTTATGGGGTAGTTAGGCAATAACTAAGCTGTAGGAAGAGGAATTTTTGCCATTGTAACATCAAAGAAAAGATGATCCCTAGGCATGGCCCCAGGGGAATTATGTCTTGATAAACTACGACAAACCAGAGGAGGACAGAGTTTTTTTTTTGTAGTAACAGGTATTTCCAGAATAGAGAAAAGTTTTGTATGAGGATGCTGCTGTTAAGGTAGTGTTTACCTGATACGGGACTTGACAGGTAAGCGATGCTGGCCATGTCATCATGCAGCTGGCATCTCAGAGCATCCAGACATGGTGGTTGGTGTGTGCAGTACCATCCCCAGGCCTTTGGACAAGGAGAAAGAACAAACTGGGCTTTAAAATAAACCAGTTGGAAGGCTGCAGGCACAGCTTCCTCTGGTATTGACAGGCATCTGATCCAGGTCTCAAATGAAAATGAGGTTGTTTCCCCTCCCCTCTTCCAAGTCTGTTACTTTTGAACACCTGATGTCTTCAAGGATGGAGCTTAACTGTTGTTTTTATGAGGTCCAACACCAAGACTGTTAAATTCCCTGCAGAAAACTGCTATGAGAAGATATGGCAATATTCAAAGTCCAAACTGGAGAGGTATTACTTAAAGTCAGGTCAAAGGGGGATGGATGCCTGTAGGCCCCTAGAAGCCAGGTCAAGGGCACATGGAGGCTCAGTAAAGTGCCAAAAGGTGGGAAAGAAACCAAAGGGAGAAGGGCTGCTGGGTCAACAGTATGCCAGCTAAAAAATGCAACTACTAGCCTCTATGTTGCATCAGGTCCTGGAGCAGATACCAGTATAATGTAAGGAAAACAGCACTGGTGAAAGTCTGTGCGGTGAAGGCACTGCACTATTTTTCGCAGCGCCATTTGGAGAAAATGTATCTCAGTGTAGCGGGAGAGGAGAAGATTGTACAGAAAGTGCTTAGGAGTGAAACACAGCTGAAATGGCTCTTTCCCCATCGGGAGGGGAAGTGCTTCACTTTTACAGGTTACACAGTTTTACAGGTTCAGCATGCCTACACAGATACATCCCGTGATTCAGCACCACAAAACCCATCTCAGCACAAGTAACCCCATGTTACTTGTGCACAGGGGTCAGTATAGGACGTGTAAAACTCCTAGCATGGAGCAAGATACCACAGATATAATCTTTATTTTTAGGATAAATCACTAAGCATGGTATCAAGACCATCAGAGCCAAGACATAAGCAGGGTGTATGAATACCACAGAAAACATTTCAGCATCACAAACAAGATGCCTGTGTCCTGTCCGGCCACTGCCATTTATTGTTGGTGACAATTTTGGCTATGGGATGTTGCCAGCTGATTTTACCAGCCAGGCTGCGTTTCCCGCTGCAGAGCATTATCACCACCTCGTGTTTGTGACATTAAACACAGCAGCGTTGCAGGTGCAGTACATGCACAAAATAACAGTTGCCAAGAACAGAGGAGAATAGCAATCGTTGTGCGTATGGTATCAGCTTTTATGTAGTTGTGTGGCATTTAGGAAGTTATTTTCCCCTTTGTTAGTGCAAATACCCTGTGTTTATCTCCACAAGAGATGAAGGGACTTGTAAAGGCAAAGCATGATGTTAAATGAATACCAGTTCGATCCTCTAAATTTTAACAAAGCCTTGGGTGTTAATAGGGAAGGAAAATGACGTTAATGGAAAACACAGAGATTTCAAGAACATCAATGGGATTCTGGAAAGAGAGCCTCAACAGAGGTTACACGTACTAATGGAGAAATCAAGAGGCTGCCTTGGAAACACAAACATTTACAGTCCACCATTGGTGCCACCGCTTTAGACGACGGTCCCCACAGACTGATGCAGCACTGCACCAATTTATCCAGCCTATAGTCAATTGCAACTGTAGGGTTTGTATTAATTGCTGATTGCTATTGTAAAACATGGAAATTGTCTAATCAGCTGCACTGGTACTGAGAGGAGAAATGAAATTAGGCACATACATGAAGGATCAAATAAGCAAGCAGATTCTCATCCATTTAGCCTTTGATTTTAATGTTTGTTTATCATTTAAAACAAAAGTTAACAAGACTGATAGAAACCTGCACCTACTGGATTGCAGCTAGTGGCTGTGAGGACTGTCAAGGGAGAGAAATACAGGCAAAGGATAAGAATTTAGATTTTGTGGTATGAGTGTTACAGATTGGTGTAACACCAAAGCAGGACAGGAACCAGGAGCAGTTTTTGGTTAACGCTGCCTTTGCAGTTTGGTGAACTGCAATTATTGGTTAACACCACGTTTGCAATAATGTTCGTGCTGATATTGCACGCTTTTAACCTCCCTTTCACCTGCCCTACCCAGCAACAGCCCATCACAAAGTTTGTTAGTCACAATCCAAGACGCAGCATAACACCAGCGACCTGAGCTCCTGCAGATGCAGCCTTCAGCTCCCAACCTCACTTTATTCTTCTCGTTTCTAATTATTAGCTAGGAGAATCAGAAGATCATAGAATGGTTGAGGTTGGAAAGGACCTTCAAGACAATGGAGTTCCAACCCCCCTGTCATGGGCAGGGACACCTCCCACTAGACCAGGTTGCTCAAAGCCCCATCCATCCTGGCCTTGAACACCTCCAGGGATAGGGCATCCACAGCTTCTCTGGGCAACCTGTTCCAGTGTCTCACCACGCTCAGAGTGAAAAATTTCTTCCTGTTATCTAATCTAAATCTACCTTCTTCCAGTTTGAAGCCATTCCCCCTCATCCTATCACTGCATGCCCAAGTAAAAAGTCCCTCCCCAGCTCTCCTGTAGGCCCCTTTAGGTACTGGAAGGCCGCAAAAAGGTCTCCCCAGAGCCTTCTGTTGTCCAGGCTGAACAACCCCAACTCTCTCAGCCTGTCCTCACAGCAGAGGTGCTCCATTCCTCTGACCATCTTCGTGGCCCTCCTCTGGACACGCTCCAACAGGTCTACGCCTTTCCTGCGCTGAGGGCTCCAGAACTGGATGCAGTACTCCAGGCGGGGTCTCCCCAAAGTGGAGTAGAGGGGCAGAATCACCTCCCTTGAATTCTTATATTACATATATATATAAAAAAATATTCTTATGTTTTTCATATTTTTCTTGTCCCTCACACCCCGGGAGCAGGTAGCACGGAGGCGGGGGGGAGGAAGCAGAAGCCCAGTGACACCCCACAACCCCGCTCCCTCCCCCCCGCCCAGGAGCCAGCCCAGCCCCGCCTCCCGCCTAGGAGGCCGGGCTGCCCCCGAGACAGACACACGGCCCGGCTCGGTCCCGCCGGGCCGCACCGAACCCCCGCCAGGGCCCGCGGAGCCCGAGGGAGACGCTGAGACCCGCGGAAGGCGCCCGAGCCGCCCGCCGGCAGCGCCGGGGCAGCGGAGGACACCACGGCTGCGCCCGCAACCTCTCCTGGCCCTCGCCGCCACCCGTAGTGGGCGCCGCTTGCGCGCCTCTGCGTGCCGGGGACCCGGAAGTGGGGAGCGGCGGCGGCGGTAGGTGCGGGTGGTGGCGCTGCTTCGCGCCGCCCATGGCGGAGGCCGCGCGGGTGTCGGCCGCCTCGTCGTCCCGGGCGTTTAACGGTGCGGGAGGAGAAGTTGAAACGGCGCCGGGTGGGGACGGGACCGCCCGGGGAGGGCCGAGGCGTGAGTGGGCGCCTCTTTTTCCCCGTGTCGGGGCAGGTGTGGGGGGGTGTGAACCGCCTCCCCGTGCACCGGCGCCGGGCCCCGTTGTTCCCTGCCTCGCTGCGGCTCCTGCAGCGGGGGCGACGGGGCAGCGGTGGGCGAAGAGACCGGGCGGTGGAGCGGGTCTTGCTGAGGTGTCTGGAACGGCCCGGAAGAAAACCCGGGCGGCCATTGCCGAGGCAGGTGGTTTTTGGCGGCTCTGCTCGTTTCTGGTTTCCCTGTGGAGGCAGGTCTGCGGCCCCGCCGGCCCGGGGCTGGGCTGGGCTGCGCTGCCTGCCTAGGCGCAGGCTGGGCTGCGCTTCTGAACCGGGTGCCGTGGTGCTTTATGTCATTTTCATTTGCCACAGCCCTGGAACTTACTGTCGTGCATGTGTTTAAGCAGTTTGACAGTTGAGCTGTGGGTTGTCGTAGGCTCTAGTGTGTCTCACTCATCATATGCATTGCAGCTACGTCTTCAGGTGCCCTAAATCCAATTTCTCCCTTACTTAGCTACACATCCTTTTGGGCCCCTTCTAATAGCTCTGCTCTAAAGAGGTTTTTTCATGCTAAATGCCATGATGTGTGGGCGGGGTTAAAGTTATCAAACAAAATAATGCCTCACAGAGACTTTTGTTTTACTATGATTTTTATTTTGCGTGAACCTCTCGGGGTAGGGATTTTTGTGCACTGTACAAGCAGTTAGGGAAAACAATTGTTTGGCTTATGATGCGGCATCTAAATACTGTTACAAAGCACAGGAGAGTAACTTGGTCCTTTTATTACAGACAGACTGTGAGAAGATTCCCAGCTGGCTTGCTGCAAATTCCAAGGCAGGCGCAATTGAAGGTAGGTATGAATTTCTTGGGAGTTCAGGCTTCTTCTCTCTGCACCTGGGAGACATCTTTAATGTGCCTATCATCGTCTTTGATGGTCAGTATCTTCTTCAGTTGTACATAGATTGACTGTTTCCTATGTATGTTAACACCTTTTTTAAGAATGACTTGTGTTACCATCAGCTGAACAGCATGTTGCTTCACTGGTTCTCTTGCTAGTATGTGTAAGTGACAAGAAGAGGACCTATTCATTTGTTTCCTCTACCACCTGCCTGAGCTCCTCTAAGAACCTTATCAGACTCTGATCTGGCATCCTTTGTAGTAATGAAGTCAGTCCATTGTGTGTGGTATTGTCTACAGTTGCTCAGCTGATTGCTAGCACTCAGTCTTAGCAAATTATTTCATGCTCCTCTTTGCATAGATGAAAGTAGAGAAGTGTCATGGCTTCTTCTTTATAGCCCTAAGATATGCAGAACAATCAGGCAGCAGAGAGTAGCAATCTTTTAATTTTGTTCAATTTGCCCATTGTCTAAACATTGTAAAGGCAAAGAATATCTGACAGGAGGCCAAGGAGGAAATACTGAGTGGCTTTTAGATAGTGACTTGATTTACTGTATAGGAACTTGATGTGAGAAATTGCTGGTTATTTTCTTCAGGGCCTGGTGACAGAAGTTAGGTCCAGCTCCACAGTGAGAGGCAGTGTCTGCCTGAAGTCTTGAGCTCTAGGTAAACTCGCAGTCTAAACAGATATAAATGGTAAATAACAAGAGGGAAAACAGAAGTGCAAAAGCAGCAAGTTGCGCAGGGTCATATTGTGGACAGTGGCAGAGATGAGAACAGGACCCAGGTGTTCTGTCAATATTTACTGTCTTATAAGAAGATCTGAATGGGCCCATTTTGCCTTGGGTTTTTGAGGAGAACCTCTTTGTGTGTGCCAGTAATGTGGGGAACAGGGATGTATATGAAATGCTGGCTCATTTTCTTGGAGGGGGGATGTGAGCTTCTGCAAAATGGGGTTTTCTTCAGACAGTTCTGCTGAGCTCACACTTTCCCTGGCATGCAGCTCAGAAATAAAAGCTTGCCTCTGCTTCCCCTGTGTCTCTGCAGACCTATTTCCTGTCATGGTGAACGAGAGGCATAATAGCAACCTGCTTGTGCACCTGGGACCCAAACTGCAGGCCTACCCAGGGGAGCTGCTCCGACAGCGGCGAGGCCACGATGGCCAGCCTGAGTACCTTATCCAATGGAGTATCGTCAGCTTGGAAGAGAAAGCAGTGGGAGGCAGCAGTGCCTCCTCCGCAGAGACCAAGCCGGAGAACATCTCGATGTGGATGTCTGCAGAAGAGGTCTGTGCCAGCTGCCCAGCGCTGCTGGGCAAGAGGAAGCTGGAAGGGCAGTGGGTGAAAGAGGAGAAGGCAGCCAGCCCGTTCGCTGCAGATGTGCCACTGGATGAAGCGTCGCTGCTGGAGATGAAGGCCGATGTCAGGAGCCTGGTGCAGCGAGCTGGCCGGCAGATGGCCGAGACGGGGGCGCCCGAGTCCTCCATCCTCAACACCATCCACGTGCTGAGCGCGTACGCCAGCATTGGCTCGCTGGCGGGTGCCTTCAAGGAGACGGGAGCCCTCGACTTGCTGATGAAGATGCTGTGCCACAAGGAGAAGCAAATCCGCCGCAGTGCCGGCAAGATGCTGAGGGCCCTGGCTTCGCACGATGCAGGTGGGGGCTGCTACTGCTCAGTGCCACTGAGGAGGTGCTGCTGGGCAGCTGAGGGGTGCCAGTCCTTTTATCGGTGTGGGACGCCTGGGAAGCAGGGTGTCCCGGGGCTTGTTGGCAAAGGGGAAGAATCAGACTGGAGCTTGCAAGCGGCTCCTCGGTCATAATTGTCTGGGGCGCTCTAAGAGTTGGGAGCTGTTTCCCCTGCCGGGTTCCCGAGCTGGGATGCTGATTAACTGTTAGGAGGACTTATGCCAAGGAGTGTTGGGGGTGTCTCTGTTGCATGCTGTCAATGGGAAAGGCTCTGGCCTGTTCTTGGCAGGGAGCCTTTGCACAGGCCCTGGTGGGTAGAAGCCTGGTCCTCACCGAGTCCTCTCATTTGAGAGGAGCTGCCACGGCTTGGAAGTGCCTGATGAGGCTTGGGTGCACTGGGAAGGTCGCTAGTGGTGGTGTGTCCCACAAGAGGTCTGGCTTTCCCTGTCCTAGTGCCCGTGTTCCTGTGGCTCTCCAGTGGGGCAGATGGGGGGCTGATTCAGGTTAAAACTTGACTTTTTTCTTGCCTGGAACCCTGTTCTGGAGTCAGTTATTTGGGGTTGCTGCTCTGGGGGAATTGTGCAGCTTTAGGGGTGTTAAAAATGCAGTGTTATTCAGCGGAGCAAAATGTTGCCAATCCAGGGTAAAGGACCGAACATGGTTCTAGGTTACACTGAGCAGCAAAGCTGTTCCTTGCCTGCAAGTCTTCTCATGCAGGGAGGTTGGGGTGAGGGTTGTCTTTATGGGGCCTGAAGGGTTTCTGTTGTTGTTGCAGGGAGCCGGGCCTATGTCCTGCTGTCCCTCAGCCAGCAGGATGGAATTGAGCAGCACGTAGACTTTGACGGTCGCTACACCTTGCTGGAGCTGTTTGCTGAGATGATGTCTTCTGAAGAGCACTGCATGTCCTTTGAGGGGATTCACCTTCCCCAGGTAGCGGCAGGCCCTGCCAGCCTGTGGGCTTTAGGGGTCAGGAGGGGTGAGAGTTGGGTACCAGAGCTGGTGTCCTTGTTTGGGACAGGAGGGTGGACGGCTGAGCAGGACTGGGTTTTGGGAGAGCTGGTGCAGGATCTGGGCCTGGCTTGAGGCTGGGTGGTGGTGGAGAGGCACATGGAGAGCCTTGTCGCTGAGCAGGGAGATGAGGGTGTGCTGAGAGGTCTCTGCTGCTGCCTGCTGGTCCAGAGCTATCTCAGGAGCCTGACTGTGGATGAGCTGGTGGCTTGGAGAGAGCTGGGGGCTGGAGGTGCTCTGCAGGGTAGAGTCTTACAGCTGTGCTTGTTGCAGATCCCTGGGAAGCTACTGTTCGTCCTGGTGAAGCGCTACCTGTGTGTCACTTCTCTCATGGACAAGCTCAGCAGCGGCATGGAGCAGGGAGGGGAGCAGCAGGACTGCGCTGTGCTCAGCCTGCTCGCTGAGGAGAGGAGCCGTGTGAAGCAAGAGTTTGAGTTCAGTATGGCTATGGCAAACCTCATCTTGGAGCTGGTGCACGTGATGGGCTGGGACCACAGCCACAAGCCGGAACTGCTGCCGCAACAGGAGCTGCGGCCTCGCACCACCTACTCCATCTTCCAGCCCAAGACCCCAGCCTGCACTGCTGCCCAAATGCCTGTGCTCCCTTCAAATCATGGACCCCACAAAAAGCAGAGTCGTACCTTCCTGACCCCGTCAGACTTTGCAGACCGCAGTGGCTACGTGGAGTACTTACAGGCAAACCTGGTGCGTGGCATGAGGGTGCGCTTGCTGGAGGACTGTGGTGACGTTAGAGCTGGGGAGGAAGGCGAGTTTCTTCAGAGCACTAACAGCATGCACACAGTGCAGGTATGTCACTAGTGGAAGTAGTCTGGCTGGGATGGCAGAGGGGGTGATTGATGATTTCCTAATGATGTTTTCATGTGTGGGAAGTTGGATAACAGGGTATCATAACTGGGACACTGTCTACATCTGTCCTAGCAAAGAAGTCACCTCTTGGAGCTGGAATTATGGGTCCCGAGGAAAGCTAGTTTGGTTTAGTATGGGCTGTCCTGCTAAGACAGGTGGCTATATCCTGCCTTCCGGGAACAGTCCCTAGCCCTGGTTTGATCTTGGGGGTGGTTTGGGAACAGGTTAACTGGCACAAATGAGTAACACAGCAAAAGGTCCTTGAAGATCTTAAGTCTTGGTATGTGAGTGACAGTACTTATGGCAGACTCTTGTTCTCACTGGGTTGGACACAGCTTACATAACTGTTTCTTTTGATCTGTGAGTATATGCTGGAGTCTGTTTCCCTTTAAAAATGCCCTTTACCTGAGTAGACCTTAAATCAGAGTTTGGGTTAAAAAGAGCTGTTAGAGCTGCTTATTTACAGTTGAGTTGCTAAGTTCGTGCTAGAGATTAGGGAAAAGGCCTCAATATTTGAGGAGGGGGAGGAATCATAGAATCATAGAGTAGTTTGGGTTGGAAGGGATCTTGCAAAGTCATCTAGTCCAACCTTCCTGCAATGAGCTGAGAGCCCTGTGCAACCTGATCTTGAATGTTTCAGTGGGCATCTACTGCCTCTCTGGGCAACCTGTTCCAATGTTTCACCCCTCCCATTGTAAAGAATTTCTTCCTTATATCTAGCCTAAATCTTCCCTCTTTCAGTTTAAAACCATTACCCCTTGTCCTATTGCAACAGACTAAAAAGTCTGTCCCCATCTTTCTTATAAGTCCCCTTTAAGTATTGAAAGGCTACTATAAGGTCTCCCTGGAGCCTTCTCTTCTCCAGCCTAAACAACCCCAACTCTCTCAGCCTGTCCTCTTAGGAGAGGTGTTCCAGCCCTTTGATCATTTTTGTGGCCCTCCTCTGGACCTGCTCCAACAGGTCCAGGTCTTTCCTCTGCTGAGGACTCCAGAGCTGGACACAGTACTCCGGGTGGGGTCTGACCAGAGCAGAGTGGAGAGGTAGAATCGCCTCCCTTGACCTGCTGGCCATGCTTCTTTTGATGCAGCCCAGCATACAGTTGGCTTTCTGGGCTGTGAGTGCATATTGTTGGCGCGTGTCCAGTTTTTCATCCACCGGTACCCCAAGTCCTTCTCTGCAGGGCTGCGCTCAATCCCTTCGTCCCCCAGCCTGTATTGATACCAAGTGCTGCCCTGACCTGGGTGCAGGACCTTGCACTTGGCCTTGTTGAACCTCATAAGTTTCACATGGGCCCACTTCTCCAGCTTGCCCAGGTCCCTCTGGATACCATCCTGTCCCTCAGGCATGTCAACCGCACTACTCAGCTTGGTGTTGTCTGCAAACTTGCTGAGGGTGCACTTGATCCCACTATGTCATTGATGAAAGTATTAAACACTACTAGTCCCAATACGGACCCCTGAGGGACCCCGCTTGTCACTGATCTCCATCTGGACATTGAGCCACTGACGACTACTCTCTGGATGTGACCATCCAGCCAATTCCTCATCTGTCAAATCCATATCTCCAATTTAGAGAGAACGATGTTGTGAGGGACCATGTCAAAGGCCTTACAGAAGTCCAGATAGATGACATCAGTAGCTCTTCCCTTGTCCACTGATGTAGTCACTCCATCATAGAAGGCCACTAGGTTGGTCAGGCAAGATTTGCCCTTGGTGAAGCCATGCTGGCTGTCTCAAATCACCTTCCTGTCCTCCATGTGCCTTAGCATAGCTTCTAGGAGGATCTGTTCCATGATCTTCCCAGGTACAGAGGTGCAGCTGTCAGATTAGTAGTTCCCAGGATCCTCCTTTCTCCCCATTTTAAAAATGGCTGCAATGTTTCCCTTTTTCCAGTCGCTGGGGACTTCGCCTGACTGCCATGACTTTTCAAATATTATGTAGAGTAGCTTGGCAACTACCTCAGCAAATTCCCTCAAGACCCTGGGATGTGGCTCATCAGGTCCCATAGACTTCCGTATGCTCAGGTTCCTCAGGTGGTCTCAAACCTGTTTTTCTGTTACAGTGGGAGGGACTTTGCTCCCCCAGTCCCTGCCTTGTGGTCCATCTGCTCGAGAGGTGTGGGAAGAGAGGTTGCCATTGAAGACTGAGGCAAAAAAGTTGCTGAGGATCTCAGCCTTCTTATCTGTTGTTACCAGTTTGCCAGTTGTGTCCATCATGGGGGTACACTTTCTTGACCTTCCTTTTCTGCCTGACATACCTTCTTCTTAATCTTTGTGTCCCTTGCCAAGTTCAACTCCAGCTGTGCTTTGGCCTTCCTGACCCATCCCTACACAACCGGGCAATGTCCCTATACTCTTCCCAGGATACCTGTCCCTGCTTCCACTGCCTGTGCATTTGACCAGCAGGTCATGACTCATCCATACTGGTCTCTTGCCTTCCTTTCCTGATTTCTTACACGTGGGGATCGAGAGCTCTTGTGCTCTATGGAAAGCGCCCTTAAAGGTCTGCCAGCTCTGTTCTGCTCCCTTATTCCTGAGCACAGTTTCTGCTGAAAGAGTACCATTGACTAACTACTTGAACAGCTGGAAGTTTGCTTTCCTAAAATTCAGGGTCCTGACTTCACTCTTTGCCTGTCCCATCCCCCTCAGGACTGTGAATCCACCAGTGCATGATCACTGCAGACCAGGCTGCCTCCTATCTTAATGTCTGTGATTAGCTCACTTGCACTGGTGACCAGCAGGTCCAGTATCGCATCCCCTCTGGTAGGGCTGTCTATTACCTGGCTTAAGAAGTTATCCTCAAGGCACTCTAGGAGTCTCCTGGATTGCCTACAGCCGTGCTACTTTTCCAGCAGATGTCAGGGTTGTTGAAGTCCCCCAGCAGGACGAGAGCCTGCGAGTGCAATCCCTCCTGTAGCTAGAGTAAGAATACTTTGTCAATAGGCTCCCCTTGATGGGGCAGCCTGTAGTAAACACTGACCACAAGGTTCCCTTTGTTGGCGCCATCTCTAATTCTTGGCCTAAAGCATTCAGCTCTTGCCACTCCCAGAATATCCTGCTAGTGTATGGGTCAGTGCTGAAGCAGCAGGGCTTGGGTTCAGGTCCTGGGGGCAGGAGAGCATTTGGTGCTGTTTCAGCCTTTTTGTGGGCACAGGGAGGTGTTTGCTCCTGCTTAGACCTTTTTCTGGAGACTTTCTTCTCAGTCCTGAAGGCTGGGCATGCTCAGTGAGAGCTGAGATTTTGTTTTGACTATGCAGCGGGGTGCTGGTGGGCTTTGTGCGTCACTCTAATCTATGTATGGTTATTTCTGCAGGCTATCTGCTGATCTTGCACTTTGGCTCTGCTTTTGAGCTTCCCAAACACTGCAGCTAGAGGCACAATTTATGTTCTCTTCAAAATCAAGCTTTAGCTGGCTGTCATCCATAAGATAGAGGGCTGTCTCTGCTCATGTCCTTTGCTCAGTCCAGGATGGTGTTGGCTGCAAACAGGGCTATAATTCAGTTCATTTAAATCTTTATTGAATTGAGATAGTAACCAGTGAAATGAGAAACTGTAACCACTGCACACCTGTTAGTGTGTGCAATTGTGGGTTTGTTGGTTCCTTTGGTTTTGTTTTCTCTCTCCCAAGTAGTTCATGAAAGTGCATGCTTTGGTTTTGCAGATGATAAAGTCTGAGGCCACTTCAGTTGGTCATAGCTGTACTTCAAGTGCCACTTCAGCCTATGCTCAAAGTCTTCCTTACTTCAAGCTGATTTCTGTGGATATAGATGGCCTGTGAATAGACTTAAGTGCCATGCTAGTGCCAAGCTCTGTGTTGCTGATATTCAAAAATCAGTAGCTGAAAAGCCTCACTGTGGTATCTGTAGAAATGCATGACTTCTAATGCTCTTTCCAAATCTCTCTTGCTGTAACTTACAGTTCATTACCAACCTTTCTAGAGAGGAGGTATAAGAATTTGAGATGTTTGAAGACTATCTCCTTTAAATCTACTTTCTGCTTTTATTAAGCATAAGACTCTCTAGCCTTCCTGCACTACAGCCCATTTTGTTTTGTGTAACGCCATTGTTTTTGTTTATAGCAAATTTAGCCAATTAAGAACACTGAACACTCACTTCTTTCTTTTCTCCTATTGTCTCTCTTTGCTTTCTTGTGCACAGGGAAATTGTGTGAATGTTCTTTTGGTTTTTTTCCTCAGCCGGTTGCAGATTGCTTCTTCCTCCTGATACTCTTTTGCTTACTCAGTGGGAACTGGTTTTAGGATGAATTTTTCCAGTCAACTTTCAGTAACTTTAACTTAACTCTGGTCCAGGCTGTTAATTCAAATATATTCTTTATCTTGAACATCTTTAGTTGTTCTTTCCACTAAAATATGCTTTGAAGGTTTGCATACTACTGAAGTCAAAGTAGTGAAGCTGTAGTGATGATTTATTTAATCAATTTTTTTTTCTCAAATTAGAAGCACTGGCTTTAGTGTTTGTCAGTTACATGGAAACACCGCTGAATAACCTAAATCCTTCCCACTTTCCAACTGTGCTTATAGAATCATAGAATGGTTTAGGTTGGAAGGGCCCTTGAAGATCATCAAGTTCCAGCTCCCCTGCCATGGGCAGGGACACCTCCCACTAGACCAGGTTGCTCAAAGCCCCATCCATCCTGGCCTTGAACACCTCCAGGTGTCCAACAACTACCCTGGGCAACCTGTTCCAGTGCCTTACCACCCTCAGAGTGAAAAATTTCTTCTTGATCTCTAATTTAAATCTACCTTCTTCCCATTTGAAGCCATTCCCCCTCATCCTATCACTGCATGCCCAAGTAAAAAGTCCCTCCCCAGCTCTCCTGTAGGCCCCTTTAGGTACTGGAAGGCCGCAAAAAGGTCTCCCCGGAGCCTTCTCTTGTCCAGGCTGAACAGCCCCAACTCTCTCAGCCTTTCCTTATAGCAGAGGTGCTCCAGCCCTCTGATCGTCTTTGTGGCCCTTCTCTGGACCCACTCCAACAGGTCCATATCCTTCTTATGTTGGGGGCTCCAGAGCTGGACGCAGTACTCCAAGTGGGGTCTCACAAGAGTGGAGTAGAGGGGTAGAATCACCTTCCTTGACCTGCTGGCCACACTTCTTCTGATGCAGCCCAGGATACAGTTGGCCTTCTGGGCTGTGATCACACATTGCTGGCTCATGTTGAGCTTCTTGTCAATCAGCATACCTAGGTCCTTCTCCTCAGGGCTGCTCTCGATCCATTCCCTGCTGAGCCTGTATTTGTGCTTCGGATTCCCCCTACCCAGATGTAGGACCTTGCACTTGGCTTGCACTGTGCTTCTGGCAGATTACTTGGCGTGTCTTTCATCTCTGTCCTCCAAACTGAATTTTGCTTCTCTCTCAGTTATGGCAACTTCCGGATTTGTATCCCTCTACCCATTATCAGTTTGCTTTGCTTTCTTTTGTGTTTACTCAGTCTTCAAGTAAAATACTCTTCTAGTTTTGGACCATGCGTAGGTGATTTTTCATTGCAGGCTGTCTCAATTGAATAACTGCTTTGCATCTTATTTTCAAGTGGTTGATAAACCTTTTGTTTTTTTATAATCCAGTCTGTAAAGATTTTTGCAAGAAAATTTTGCAAAGAAAATGTGTTTCCTACTGATTCTAAGACCTGTGTTTTTCTAAAATTCTGTTTTCTGTTTCTTATAATCTTGTACTTGCTTTTAGTCTTAATGTAACTGGGCATTTGGAAAGAGCACCAAGATCTTTTCCCATTTTTCTCCTGTTGGCTGTGATATAGATTTTGGAGGATTTTTTTATTCACTGTTGAGTTGAAGTGTATTGTTAACTTCCATTCCCTTTGTCCAGTTGGTCCCTTGGGTTCCTTCTCCTGTCTATTTTTCTATTTAATTAGGTTGAATGAACTTGCAATTGCTCCATCCAGGCTTATTTTCAATAACAGTCTTCTGTAAGGCTCACACTGCTGGCAAAACCAGATCTAAAAGGTAATAAATCTTCAGTGAAGAAGTTTGTTTGCTATTATATTTGGAAGTACCTAATTTCTGCCACTATCAGAGTTCCTTGCCCTCCAGTCTGTCTAGGAAGTTGGGAATGTATGTGCAGTCTTTGGGAGTGTTAATTTTTGCCCTTCTTTTTATGTTCATGTCCGTGTATGTGTCTGTAGCAGTCCCCCAAAGTTATGTGAGAAACTTGTGAGTCAAACCATTCAATGAATTTTTTTTTTTTACACAGGGAGATAACAGGAATCTGACATCTCAAAATCATCCTTGTAATGACATCTCTTGATCATCATTGCTTTTCTGGGCCTTTGCCATCAGTCTCTCTTTGAAGGGAAACTTGATTTTCATCTCTGTTCCTCTTTCTTGTCTTGTGTATCACACTTGCTTTATATTGACAGTTTATCTGCTGATGACTAGTGAGTACAGGTTACAAGAACTGCTTCTCCCTAGTCTTTGCTAAAATTTTGATCCTTTCCTTTTTGATTAGTTCTGCTTTTGCAGCTCATTCTGCCTGAGGGTTGCTGTCAGTCTTCTGTGTGCAAAAATGCAAATTCATGTGCATTTTTGATTTGGGCCAGTCCATCATGAGTGTGTCTCCTACCTCCTCTCATCTTTCCTTTGTCGCTCTGTTTTCTGTTGCTTTCTTTGCCTCTCCAAAGAAAAAGTTTCACTGTTGTGCCTGGTCCTTCAGTCGTATCTTTCCATGACTCCTTTGAGATTATATTTGGTACATAACTAGTTTGCGTCAGGGATTCATTGAAGACTAATTGGTGTTGTGTCTAGAGTTTAACTCAGTTTCCTTCCATATAGTGCTTTCTTAAAGTCTGTCAGCATCTTATCTCTTTAGCTCTTCAGCACAGTAGAGTCCTAGTAGTACTGGTGTAACTCCAAAAGAGCTCAGTAAATCAGGCAACCCATATGTTTGTTACTTTTTTTTAAAAAAGTTATTGACATGTTGTACTTACTGTTGCTGGGTCCTCCTTCTGCTCAGAAGGTTAAATGTAAAACTACAGTGTGGGAAGCCATAGAAGGAATTCCTTTGATTTTCAGCGGCAACTTGGACAAAGCACAGGAGACAATTGCCTCCTTTGAGACATGCTTGTCAGGAGCCCAAAACCTGTCTGAGAGGGTTGATGAATGACCGAGGTGTAAAAGTATAACCAACAGAAGTTAAAGTCAGAGTAGGAAAAATAGTTTTCTTTATATTTGCATTCACCAAGTGGTTTGTGCCTCAAGACCCTTTATATACAGCTCATCTGCTGTGAGGTAGTGTTGGTTAAGTTCTTCCATCATATGCTTTTCCCAAGGCATTTACTGCTGGGCACTTTTGGAGCAGGAATGCTTAACTAGATGCACTCCTTTCACTGCTGCTGTGCTAGATGAGATCTGTAGTGGTTGCAGGCAAGTTGGTATATTTTTAAATAAAGATTCAGGTGTAACCAAGGGAACAAGTTAATGAAGATGTTATACTTAAAAATGAGACAATGTGTGTGTTGAAATTTGTATGTGAATCACTTGGTCTTCTACTTAAACAGTGCTTGCTATCTTCATGCATTTGGGAAATGGAAGGGCAAAAGTAGCATGAGGATTGAATGAATGAGCAAATCTGATCATCTAGATCTGTTTCACCCACAGGTTTTATGGCAGTCAACAGGTCGGACCTACTGGATGCGTTGGCACATGTTGGAGATTATTGGCTTTGGAGACCGGTGGGAAGATCCTGCTGCTCAGGAAAAAGAATATAGTCTGATAGAGCGGGTTAATCTAGACACAGGTGAGATTATGTGCTGCATGTGTGTGGCTACATCATCTCTTTCTGATTCTGCTGTGGCATATTTTTGAGTGGTGAACTCTATATAGCTAGGCATATATCAACTATCAGGTTGGATTTAGAAAGCACTATAAGCTTTTAGTTTGTGTGACCATGTAGAGCTGGTTAAGTGATTACAAGGCTTGTGGTTGCATGGAATATTTTTGAATCCTAGACCTCTGTCATGATGTAATAAAAGTAATGATATAGAAAGCATAAAATTTGATTTAAACTGTGACTTTCAAAAAATGTGTGTTTGAATTAACAGAACAAACTGGCAAAGTAAGGATGTAGAATCTCTCTGAGATGAAGCTGCTTTAGGGACCCTCAGATCCCCTTAAATAAGCGACGCAGACTTTTAAAAGCATTAACGTGCCAACAATTTGTTTAACTTCATGCTGCTCGGTTTTGGGCAAGGTGAGCATTAAATGCACCATTTGCATAAGACATCTGCAGAACCTCCTAGAATCCTTTGACATTACCCTTGTACTGCAAGAATGTAAAAGGGAAAATCCAGACTTCAGATGCTCCTTTCTTGTTCAGTGTCTGACATGACTCTGGCCAGGGAAACCTGGTAAAATAGCTCTTTTCTCAGGCACATGATCTTGTAGGACATCTTTTAGGTAGAATGGATTTGGATTTAACTGCTGCAAAAGACAGAATATACATGAGATCAGCAGCTAATTTTCCACTTTAAAAATGTTCTTATTGCCAGTTGAAAAGATGGCTTCTTTAATGGCTTCTGCCTCTTGTAGCTAAAGACTTAGCTGCACCTCTGTTTGAAGTGGCTAAGTTAAAACAAACTTGGTTAGACTTTGTCTTTTTTCCTCAGTCTCTGATTTTGGTAGAAGCGTGGGCTCTGTTTCACTCTTTCCAGTCATCATATCTCACATAAAAATTGATTTGAAAAAGCAGATGCTTTCTGCGTTGGATCTTGACAGTTAGATAAATTAGCTCATGTTGACTGACTGTTGGTAATCAGCCGTGCATGTAGTTGCTCTTAGCAGGCTTGAGCCTCTTGGATTGAGTTTGGCCCTTTTCTGTTGACTCTTGAGGTGGTGAATGTCTCCCATCTTGCATTTGCAGAGAAAGCTGCAAGTTGTTGCTTAGGAGATATCAGCAAGGGTTGATTCGACTCTTATCTCTAAATTACCTCGAGAATATCTAACCTACATAACAGGTTTTGTCTCCCTCTCTTCGTTTTGGATTCATTTAGCTAAAAGGAGCATGATAACTGATCAGTCTTGTTTTGCTTTTGCCTATAAGTATTTGAGGCGTTTAGAAAAGAGAGAAGCTCCTGGCAGAATTAACTTCCTGTCTCTTGAATTCTTTAACATCTTGGGCCAGCTGTTTCCCCTTCTGCATCTGCACTCTGGCACTGTGGATTCTTCCAGTGCTAGATGTCTGAGTGTGTTGCCCTGGCTGGTCCAGGCACTGTGGGAACAGGTTGGGAGCAGTAAGCCAGAGGTGCCCATTTTGAGCATGTGCTTTTTCTGTTCTACAGCCCCAAGAGGTTCAAGTGGAGATGGGAATCCCCATCTCTACAGCATGTTCCCCCTGTCTCGCTGCCCTCCTGTCACCTCCCTTTCCCACAGCAGGCTGTGGGACAGCAGGGACCTCTTCTGCCCAGACGGTCCACATGAGCTCTTTCCCTGAGGAATGTGGGTGCGCAATAGAGGATGGGGGGAATTGGCAGAGCTGACAGTGCCCTTCCTTGTTCTGCTCTCCTGCAGTTGCACAGCCGTTTTTCTGCAAGCCCTTTCGGGGGCTGTACTCCCTGCCTTACCTGGGGGAGCAGCCGACCAAGGCTGCAGAGACCCTGAGCCGTGCCGAGTGGTGGGAGCTGCTGTTCTTTGTGAAGAAGCTGGAAGCGCAGGAGCAGAAAGAGATCACCTGCCTCATCCAGCAGGACCAGGGAGACCAGGTGTGGGCCAGAGCTTGCAGTGGGGAAATAGAAGGGAGGGAGCGAGGGAGAAGGTTAGGGAAGGGATCGGGCCCAGAGGAGGAGACAGCAAGTGTGAGCTGTGCAGGGGCAGCCAGAACGGGGCAGAAGTAGGACGGAAATGGGAGGGTGAGTGGGGGATGGTGACAGCATGGAGAGCTGTGCACAGCAAAGGGCTGAGGAGAGATGAGAGGATATGCAGTCTCTTATCACCCTGGAAGAGTGACTGTGTCCAGCGAGGTCTGGGTAGGCAAGGCAAGCCCAGGGGATGATTCTGCCAGTTGTGGTTGGGTGGTGAGTGCAAGTGAGAGGTCTGGGCTGGTGGTAATTGAGTTGGGGACAGCCAGGAGAGGGTGGGACTGGGGAATGGACCTGGGGGGCCTCTGGTGGTGCAGCCTGTCTGTCTGTTCTGGCACTGGTTGTCACAAGGGGCGTGGGGTCTGTTGTGAGTCCGTGAGGTTTAACTTGACCCCATCTGTCCAGCTGTCGGAGATGGAGGAAGAAGCCCTGATCCATCTGTCAGTACCCACGGAGCTGGCCCAGAAGGTGCTGCGGGTCTTGGAGGAGCGGTGCCAGGGCAGTGCTCAGCATGACCTGCGTGGATCCCGCATCTATGCCAAATACTTCCTTGGTAGGGGGGCTGAGCAGGATGGCAGGGGGAGCACGACAGTGTCCTCAGAGGGTGCCGGCTGCAGGAGCACTGGCCCTGAAGCCACAACAGCTGAGGCAGTGAAGGAAGACCTTTCTGCAGCCACAGTGCCACCCCAATCCCCTGTTGTGGCATCAAAGTTGGATTCCCAGCTGTTCAGCGAGCTCCTTGAGAGGGAAGGGCTGTTTTTCCCAGAGGTGACAGAGGAGCAGATCAAAGGTAAATGCCTGCTGCACGCTGAGGCACACGCACAGTGCTGGAGGTGTCTCTGTTGCCTCGATGGAGGAAGGCTCTGAGCAGGGCATGGGAGGCCATGCACCTGGCGGTTGCCTGGGGAGGGGGGTGCCTGTGGGTGCTGGGTTTGTGGGTGCATGGCACCCCAGGAGTTGCTGGGGAAGTTACTGCTGCCCTGACGCCTGCGGCCCTGCTTCCCTCCCGGCAGTGCTGGGCGGCTCCGAGGGTGCGAGCGAGAGGGGCTCGCTGGCCAAGATTGCAGCTGTGGTGGACGTGATCCAGAGTAGAAGTTCCGAGGTGGGACTGCGCTTAGCCGGCCTCAAGCACATCGTGAAGATCCTGGAGGAGGAACCTGAGGTGGAACAGCAAGTTGTCAAAGCCCAGGGCGGGCTGAGGACCAGGAGCGTTGGGTGAGCCATGGGGTGCTGTGCACCCCTCCTGCTGGCTGGGGAGGGCTGTGTTGGCAGGGTGGGGGACAGTACTGGGCGTGGGAGTGTGGGAGGTGGCAGTGGAAGTGTGAAGGCCAGTATGTCCCTGTGTGCTCGGCAAGAAGAGAGGTGGTTCTTGTGTCCCTTTGTCCCAGGCAGGCTCATTCCTGGGGCTGACCCAGCTGTGGTAGAGCCATGTGGGCAGGGAGAAGGTGTCTGGCAGGACGCGGGGTGCCGGCGTGCCAGCAGCAGTGGCAGGAGGCTCCTCCTGCGGCATTCTTTCCTGTGCAGGGAGAAGCTGGTGAATGTGGCAGTGGAGCTGCTGAGCACTGAGGTGGCAGAGAAGGCCCTGGTGGTGGTGACGCTGCGGCTGCTGGCTGTGTTCATGGCAAAGTACGACTGGCGCGTGCCATTTGCCACGGAGGGCGGTGTGCAGGCTGTGCTGGCCTGCATGCAGCAGCACACCTCCTCTGCCCTGGTGCAGCAGGCTGGCCTGGCGGTGAGTGTGGCAGAGGGGATGCTGTCGGTGGGCGGGCAGGGTGCAGGCTCGCCCAGGTGGGGCGGAAATGCCTGCTGTCCTCCTGACTGCTGTTGACCTTGCAGGCCCTGAAGGTGCTGGTGGGAGCTGTGTCCAGTGAGCCAGGAGGTGCCAGTGGGAAGCCCTTGCCCCTGAACCATGCCGACGCGCAGATGATGCGGGAGATCTTTGCCAGCATCGGCTCTGCCTCCAGCGAGGGCTCAGCCAGCCTGCTGAGTGCCATCCCTGCTGCCATGAGCACCATGCAGAAGGTCCCAGGGTAGGATCAGAGTGGGGACAGCGGCTGGGGGTAGGGGTACCCTCAGTGTGGCAGGGGGTGGGGAAGGCAGGCAGGTGGCTTGTGGGTGCAGGGGAGGCTCCGTGCTTAGGGGAGGAAGGCGCCCGCATCACTCTGTCCCTGCAGGGGCTCCTCAGGCGTGCAGAACGGCTTGCTGGTGGTGAACATGCTGATGGAGAGCCACCGGGGCCTGGCGGAGCAGCTGGTGAGCTGCGGTCTCCCCACGGTGCTGCAGAGCTGCTGGTGGGACGGGCAGAGCACTGGCTGCCCTCATGCGATGCTGGCCCTCAGCGTGATCAACCGCCTTGCGGAGCACCGGCTACCCCTGGGCCCGGAGACGGCAGGTAGCGTGCCACCTGCACCCCCTCCATGCCACGGCCCCATGGATGCAGCGGGCAGGGCTGCCTCGCCTGCCAGGGCAGAGCACCCCGCTGGCGCCTCTCAAGTGAGTGCCTGTGCTGAGCTCATGTGTCCTTGTCGTGGCAGGCAGAGAGGCCCCAGTGGACCTGAGGGATGTGCGGAGGCTCCTGGGCGGCCTGGGGGACGGCATCTTGTCCAAGGACGTGGTGGTGGCCCTGGAGCGGCAGCTCTGCAGCGAAGGCCCCGTCCCCTCTGTCGAGGCAGCCCAGCTGCTGCAGGACCGCAGGTGCTTCAGGCTGCTGCTGCGCAGCTTTGAGCTGCTGGGGGCAGAGAAGGCCGTGAGCCTGAGCATCCTCAGGTGGGTCCGGGGGATTTGGTGGGGGTCTGGGGCCTCCGCAGCAGGCGTGTGAGTGTGGTGGTGATGCTGGGGGGACATGGCTCATGTTTGTGGGTCCTGGTGGGGCTGTTCTTCTTCACCAGGGACAGGGGCAGCCCAGTGCATACACGGGTGCTGATTGGGATATCCTGGGGCGCAAGGCCACGTGGGGACAGAGCAGCATGTGCCTGGGTGCTGGTGGGGTGTCCGAGGTGCCTGTGGAGCCTTGACTCGGCGTCCCTGTGGGGTGCCGCCCTTCCTGGTGTGGCAGGGCTGTCTGTGCCCCTACCTGAGTGTGCCCCCTCTGTCACTCAGGATCCTGAACAAGTTCCTGGATGGTTACCAGGAGGATGTACTGCCCTGGCACGAGTGTGTGGAGCCCTGTTTGTCCTCCCTGAGTGCCCACAGCAGCGACCGGGAGGTGAGGGGGCCCTGGGACTGCCGGTAGGCAAGGGCGGCTGTGCTATGCATCAGCTGGGGCTGGCGTTGGTGAAGTGGGGTGGTCCCCACCTGCAGCAGCCCGGCCTTGTTGTGGCCAACGCGCTGGGAGAGGTGGGGAGTGGCTGACCTGGCTGTGGCCATGGCCGCATCCCAGTGGGTGGCGTGCCTGGCCAGGCTCTCATGGGTGCTGCTGTGGTATCAGGGTGGAGGGGACAGGGCACTGGAGCACCCTGCTGCTGGGCTCTGGTGGGTT
>VUYV01000414.1:545478-566727 GCA_008711295.1 Anarhynchus alexandrinus | reverse complement strand
CACCTCTTGCCATTTGCACAATGGCCGGGGCAAAATTACCCAACAGCCAGCCATTGCTCCCACAGCAGAGGGCCAGCACGCCAAGATTTGCCTTGGTCTTGTTGACCCCTGCAACCACTTTCCCCGCCCTACAAACCTTGGGGCTCAGGCCTTTCCTCTTGACTTCACTCCAAAAACCACCTCCTGCCATTTCCCCAAAGGCTGGCTGCAATAATACTGAATGGCAACCCATTACTCCCACACCAAAGGTGCCGAAACGCCTAGCTGTGCCTTGGCCTGCTGCAACAGCTTTCATCACCCCACAAACCTTGGGGCTCAGGCCTTTCCTCTTGACTTCAGCCTCAAAAACACCTCTTGCGATTTTCCCAAAGGCCAGTGGCAAAAATACTCAACGGCCAGCCATTTCTCCCACACAAAAGGGGCCAGCACGCCAAGCTTTGCCTTGGCTTATCTGACCCCTGCAACCAGTTTTATCGCCCCACAAACCTTGGGGCTCAGGCCTTTCATCTTGACTTCAGCCTCAAAACTACCTCTTGCCATTTTCCCAGTGGCCGGCGGCAAAAATACTGAATAAGCAGCCATTTCTCCCACACCAAAGGGACCAACATGCCAAGCTGTGCATTGGCCTTGTGGGCCCTTTCAAGGCCAAGGTGTTCTTATTCTTTACTTGGAGCAGCTAGTCTTAATTGCCATGTGACTTGCTGTAAAGAGAAGGCAGGTAGAAATACTCTTTTGGATTTCAGTTATAGGTTCTTTTCTTAGACATCTAAGTTTTTTGACTTTCAACTAAGCTTTCAGTCTTTGATATGTTAATTCATACACATATATATGTCTCCACATTAAACCCAATTTTACATATTTAAAATCCTTAGTAGATGAACCTATGTCAGATTATATGTTGTGCAAGCAGTTGTGTATTAAACCACTGACTTGCTATTTGGTTGGAACAGACAAGTTTTTCACATACTTTTTCCATGATTCTTTCTATCTCTTAATAATATTATGTCCTTTTGCAATAATTGGTTTATCATCAGACAGTTGCCATGTTTATATCTATAATGACCTTTCCTTGATAGCAGTAATGGTAATGTGCACCTGCTCATCTCTCTTTTTCTGTTTGGGACAGTTTATGAAACTGGATCACAATTCAATGTTGGGTGATAATTAAGCAGGCATTTAACTGTAAAATTTAACAGCAATCAAAGTGGAGGGATACTGGCCTTGAACTAAAAAAAAAAAATAAATGTGAAGGTGACCTAGAGCTTTCTATGAATACTGTCTGTAGGAGTTAACCACAAAAAGTGTGGTTTTGGAAGAGAGAAAAGGTGTGGATCCAAGAGTGACACCACCACACCTGTTCTGGTCTGTTTCTCAAAACCCAGCTTATCACTTTGCAAAGCAACAGAAGCACAATAATTTTTTTTTTTTTTTGTACAGAAAGATGGGAAATATATTAGGGAAAGAAGAGGAAAGCTGGCTGGTGGAATGGTTTGGCATAAGGAAACAAATAGCAGGAGGAAGACTTCCAGTAAAGAGAGCTTGAAGCAATCCTGTGAATATGCGCAGTTAGGCCATCACCCATGACTTTGCCAACCTTCCTTGCAACATCAGCCTTGGCAGTTCCAGTTTGGTAGTCTTTGACTCTTCAAACACTGTAGCTGGTCTTAATGCAGGAAAATCTTCTTTGAAAAAAAAAAATACCATACTTCACCTTTTCATTTAAAGAGATAGACTTAAGCCGTTCTTATAAAAATCTGAAAGCACTCTAGGTATTAAGAACAAGCACAGAATAACAAGAAAGAGAAAACATTTGCTTGCACTCAAGTAATTCACCCATTTCTACTGAGCTTCAGTAGACTGAAAGAAACAAAACAACAATGACACAGCTTTGGTTTTCCGTTCTTTAACTTCAGTAAGAGCTGCTTGAGTATGTCCATTTCATCCATCCTGCAGATCAGAAATATACAGATTTTTGAAGACTTTCTGTGAAGCAAGTGAAATAGAAGATGATAATGCTGCCAAAGCAAGTACAGCCAAAACAGTTGAAAACATCTCCTTTCAAAGACTATGTGTTCAAAGGAACATGATATATAAGAAATCCGATACTATTGTGGTGAATCTGATGTGTCAACTTTGAGAAGCAGATGTGGAACATATTCTGTAAAGGTAACACTTTATAATAAGAGTCTTCCATTTTCTTTGATGTGCCAAGAGAAACCTGAATATTTCTCCTTGAGAATCCGCAATTCATTATATGAATTATGGTACAATATTCTTTTCTCCCTTCTTACCACATTTTCAGTAAGAGTTAGTTTCCCTTCTTTGGAAACTTGATGATAAGAATTCAGCGTGATAGCTCAAATGTATTTCCCATTATCCTATGATTATTTTATTTGTTTCCCATAACTTTATTTCATATCAAACTAGCCTGAATATCTTAAATAATGAAGAGTTAACCATATGAAAATATTTTAATTGCTAGTGTATACACTACCTCTCTAAGTGCTTTCATTTACATCTGATCTAGTCAAATTATTCTTTCCATGCACACTAGCTCTGTGCCACACCAGTTCTGCCATTCTCAGAGTATCACTATAGAGCAAGCTTGCTAGTGAAACTTGCTGTAAAAATAATGACAGCAGGATCGTGACCTATACTCAAATTGTTCTTTCCTCTTGGATCCAACCAGTGAACTGGAACAGTGTCAAAACTGGAAGACTCAAATCTTCTGACAAGTTTTTCAAGCTTGATGCCCCAAAGACACAGTATTTACCAAGTTTACTATTTTATGGATTACTGCTCCACTGAAGAAAAAAATAAATAACCTTTCAAATTAAAGTAAAACACTGTCTTAAAAAGTGATACTACAATTCATGCAAAAAACGCTTGTTATGAAAAAACAGTAAATATATTCAATGATGAGCAGTCATTGTAGCTTGTGATCAGATTAATAAATAGCCTGCATTGTCTATGGCTTAAAGCCTTAGGTCATGCTCCTATTAAAAATCAAGTATTCTCAAATTGCTTTCAGATTTACATTCATGAAAGTGATTTTTAACATGTAAGAATAAAGCATTTGCTTATCTTTATGATGCATTTTGAGATCTTCTATAAGGGGTATGCAAGCAAACACAGTTTCTATTAGAAATACTCAAGTAAATGGCTATGCCTAATGGATAGCAGGTCACTCACTGAAGCATGAGGGGTTGACAAGTTGTTTTCTAAATGATTCCTCTGCAGGGTGGGTATGCTTATGCCAGAACTCTTTACGTTTTAGCAGTGACATGGTCCATTAATCCTTGTGGTCAACTGGGTAGTGATCTCCCATTTTCCTTTAACTATTCATAAAAACATCAGTGTTATATTATTTTAAGTTCCAGGATGAACAAAAATAGTTTATACAGCATTAGACAAACCTCACAGCTTTACAGTAATTTACCTTGTTCAAGAGATGAAATGTAATTAAACAAGAGTTAATGCGAATCTGATCTCTGTGTCATCAGCAGATTATGAAACTGAGCCTTCAGGACAACAACTTTGATCTTTACATTTGTGTCTTTACCTCTAGGTAGAACATCAACAAATCACACTTTATCTCACAGTTGATTACTTGAACTCACAAAACTTCTTGAACAACCTGTGTTAACAGTCTAGGTTTGCCCCCAAAATGCAAAGATCCTTAAGATCTAAACTAGGTGCTCAATGAAGCTTAACTTTAATTGACTTAACCCTGAAATAACACCAGTGGAGTAATGTAATGCTGAAGATCCAGGTTCCACACCTACCTGATAACACAGCTATTCAGAGAGAATGGATATTCAGCATAACCTGGAGATTAAAAATAGATTAAAGAAGAGGTTCCATTGTTAGGCTACTCAATATTACAGATATAAATCATGAAAGTAAGTAATGCCATCTGAAAACAATGCAGGAGAAAAAACTTTCTAAAACCAAATTCTTCCAGCAGGCGATGTCTCAGAAAAAAAAATATGGAAAAAGTATATCAGCATATGATAATTAGTAAGAAGAGGAAATTTAAAGAAATACGTAATTTGAAGATTAAACTCTTGTATCATCTTAATAAATGTAGTCCTAATCCTGTTAAGAAGAACTTGGCAGATTATCCTCACATTTACATGTTAGCAAGAAATATCCTTTATGAACATGTAAAATGTCAAATTAGTTAAGAGCAAGACTTTGCTTTGTTATCTGAAGCTGAGTGAAGTTTTCTTTGTTTGTTCCATTTACCAGAAGACTTATTTCAATTGTTCACCCTGAAGGAGACTTCTAAAGGCACAATTGTCCACAACACACTAACTGCCAAGAGCAGTCAACATTTTCCGATTTAAGTGCATGTGAAATCCACAAAATGTTATCTATATTTTCAGAGGTTATGATCATCTCTAACACTTTAATTTAGTGCCCTCTGTTCTCATGAATAAATCGAGAAAATAAAATGAATTAAATAGATTGAAATCTAGAGTAGTATGCTTGAACAATCCCTCACACTGAAGTTTATGGGAACGGCAGGGAAGTTTTCATCAGCAGAATTCCAGTTACAGAATTGTTTTCCCACTGCTGGTGTCGTGGTTTGGCCTCAGCCAGCATCAAAGAACCACGCAGCTGCTTGCTCAACTCCCACAGCCATGGAAAAATCAGCAGAAAAAGGCAAAACTCGTCAGTTGAAATAGTGTAATTTCAACAGACCAGCAAAAGGGAACAGGAAAGAAAAAAAAACAGTGACACTGATAAAGGGATATACAGATGCGATTACAATACTGCCACGCAGCGCACCAACCGGATCCACACCACCGCAGCCACCCCCAAGTGGCGACCAACTGCCCCTCTCCCCGGCTAGCTCCTCTTATACCCGCGCATGGTCACATGGTATGGAATACCCGCCCCCTGCCGGCTCCTTGGGGAAATTAACCCCATCCCTGCCGGAACCAGGACATTATCCACCCCTTATTCCATACCATCTACGTCATGCCCAGATCTTACAGTTCCCATAGTCTATGGGCCATCCCTCCAAAATGTCCATCGAACTCACTTAGTCCATGCTGGTAGGCTCCATCCATGAAAACCGTCTCTCAGGGCACATAAGATGGTGTGTGGTGCTGAACTGGCGCGTACTGTATTTGAAGTTCCTGGCTGGTGTACCTGATGCAGTCCATGCCCACAGTCCGCAGGTTGAAGACGTCGATCTCAAGGAAGTTGCTGGACGCCAGCTGCTGAGATCAGTTCTTATTACATCATCACTGCACTTTACTTAGTCTCATCAAAGTCCATCTGTCATTGATTTGGGTGATCCTTCTGTGGTACCATTGATAGCAATAATAATGATAACATACACCAGCAAAGTTACTTAACATCATAAAATCTATTCACTGGCTATTCTCACCCAAAATCAAATCCCCAAGAGGTACGCATCAGACCTCCCCATCCTCTTGCATCACCCACCAAGTGCACCTGGGTCCTTGTGCAAAAGCAATCCCACGGATGGGTTTGCCTTTGCCTGAGTAAACTTTATTCTTTCAGAATAAAGAAATCTTTCCAGTCTATTCTATCCTTGCATGGAAGTTGCTCAAGTAGTCTTGATCATGTTCCAGACTCATTTGTGAAAGTTGTCTATATCCTTCATATATGGGAGACCTGAGTTGCATTTCTGGTATTCGAAATACAAGCGTTCTTTGTAAGCATGTAAGCCTATAGGGTTATAGTATTTTCTGTTTTGTTCTAGATTCCTTTCCCAGGTATTCTTACCATTCTAACTACATTTTTTACTTGTTATTCAAGCACTGTTTTGCTGTTGCCAGAGATCAAGCCACAGTAACACTTTCCTGAGCAGTCTTAGATAATATAAAAACTGCAAGTGAGATCATTACAAACCAGGAAAGTAATAGTGTTCTGGGGTCTAAAAACAAATAAGTCAGTGATGTAATTTCCAATATGCTTGAAGTCTCTCATATTGTTCATTATGTGAGTGCTTTAAAGAGGCTGTTATAATTGATGCAAACGTGTCATTGTGGTAAGATTTAATTAACTTAGAAAAACTTTGCATACAGACAGAACAAAGCATCCCAGTGAGATAGAAGGGAGTGAATAGTGGTGTTAGAGCAATATTGGAAGAAATCTATAGGTATTTGGAAAACCCTCAAGAGAAAACAGAGACAAATGAAGTAAGTGTTACTTCCTTAGCATTAGATTACGTTATCTTGAGCAAATTAAATATTTAATTTAGTCTCAAAAGTTGTTTTCATTTACTTCAACCTTTTTAATTTCCTGTTTCTTCATCTTCTCTCTCACTTCAACCTCATGAAATGGCCATCTCCCTGTATCTTCCCTTACTCAACTCACCTTCCTTTTAGCATTTCCATACAATTTTGCAAAACTGTAAGATCATAATGGAGATCTGTTGTGTCTTTTCTCACCAGAAGAGGGAAGCGTCCAGGTTGTTTTCTGAAAAATGGGAAAAACAGACAATTTAGTCTGCAGCGTATCTCCACCTCAAATTTTTAAAAAGCCCTTGATACATGAGGAAATTCACAGATGGTAGCTAGAATCTGTTTCCAAGATACTACGGAAATCTTGCTCAAAGAGTATGACAGCAAAGAGAGTAAGCTGAAAACCTCCAGTGCATGATGTCCTAAGCAAAGAGGAGGCAAAGCTTTCATACAGAGTACTGATGTTTCATTGTCAGTTTCACTGTATTTCTAGTACAGTTTTGAGCACCTGAGTGCCATTTCCCTAAGTTCACATTTTGGTTTTGAAATCCTGTTTCTTTATATTTAATTTGTAATTCCGTTCATATCTAGCAGTGGAAACATGCAGGAATGCTGTCTTTCATGTTCCTCAGTGTCACGGTTTGGCCTCAGCCGGCAACAAAGAACCACATGGCTGCTCGCGCAACTCCCACAGCCATGGGGAAAATCGGAAGAAAAAGGCAAAAACTCGTGGGTTGAGATAAAGGCAGTTTAACAGAACAGCAAAAGGAAGAGAAAAGAATAACACCACCACCGATAAAGGAATATACGAACGCGATTACAGTGCCGCCACTCACTGACCAGACCCTGACTGCCCCAGCCCGCTCTGAGCTGCGACTTCCTGCCCCCTCCCCTGGCTAGCTCCCCCCTAAAAACCTGGGCATGGCTTACATGGGATGGAATACCTGTGTCCCCTGCTGGCTCCTTGGGGAAATTAACCCCATCCCTGCTGGAACCAGGACATTATCCACCCCTTATTCCATACCATCTACACCATGCCCAGATCTTACATTTCCCAATGAATTACCACCACTTTCCCCTGTGTTATATATATGTACATATATACACATACATATTTAATTCCCATAGTCTACGGGCCATCCTTCTAAAATGCCCATTGAGTTCACTGTGGGCTCCATCTGTGAGAACAATCTCTCAGGGCCGGCAAGATGGTGTGTGGTCATGGACTGGTGCATGCTGTATTTGGAGCTTGTGGCTGGTGTACCCGGTGCAGTCCATGCCCACGGTCCGCAGGCTGAAGACGTCAATCTCAAGGAAGTTGCTGGGCGCCAGCTGCTGAGGTCAGTTCTTGTTACATTATCACTGCACTTTACTCAGTCTCCTTAAAGTCCATCTGTCATTGGTTTGGGTGATTCTTACTGGAGTACCATTGATAGCAATTATAGTAATGATATCATACAGTGTCAGGGTTATTTAGCACTTGACATCATAAAATTTGATTCATTCATTGGCTATTCTCACCCAAAATCAGATCCCCATGAGGTACGTATACATCGGACTTCCCCATCCTCCCGCATCACCCACTGAGTGCACCCAGGTCCTTGTGCAAAAGCAATCCCACGGCAGGACTAACCCAGACTGTCTTCCCTAACAAATTCTTCACGTGCACTACAGGGACTGTACCCCCTTCTACTGTACGTGGAAGTTTTGGTTGGGCAGGGTCAGCTCGATTGGCAGATCCCCTGGTGGTGACTAACCAGGTGGCTTTTGCTAAATGTGTATCCCAGTGTTTGAAGGTCCCACCATCCATGGCTCTCAGTGTAGCCTTTAGCAGTCCATAGTATCGTTCTATCTTCCCTGAGGCTGGTGCATGATAGGGGATGTGATACACCCACTCAATGCCATGCTCTTTGGCCCAAGTGTCTATGAGGCTGTTTCGGAAATGAGTCCCGCCGTCTGACTCAATTCTTTCTGGGGTGCCATGTCGCCATGAGACTTGCTTTTCAAGGCCCAGGATAGTGTTACGGGCGGTGGCATGGGGCACAGGGTATGTTTCCAGCCACCCAGTGGTTGCTTCCACCATTGTGAGCACGTGGCGCTTGCCTTGGCGGGTCTGTGGGAGTGTGATATAATCAATCTGCCAGGCCTCCCCAGATTTATATTTTAGCCATCGTCCTCCGTACCAAAGGGGCTTTAACTGCTTGGCTTGCTTAATTGCAGCACACGTTTCACATTTGTGAATAACCTGTGCAATAGTGTCCATGGTCAAGTCCACCCCTCGGTCACGAGCCCATCTGTATGTCGCATCTCTTCCTTGATGCCTGAGGTGTCATGGGCCCACTGAGCTATGAATAATTCAGCCTTATGTTGCCAGTCCAGATCCACCTCAGCCACTTCAATTTTAGCAGCCTGATCTACCTGCTGGTTGTTTTGATGTTCCTCAGTGGCCCAACTCTTGGGTACTGGGCATCTACATGACATACTTTCACAACCAGATTCTCTATCCGGGCAGCAATCTCTTGCCACAGTTCAGCAGCCCAGATGGGCTTACCTCTGCACTGCCAGTTGCTCTGCTTCCACTGCTGTAACCACCCCCACAGAGCACTTGCCACCATCCATGAATCAGTATAGAGGTAAAGTACTGGCCATTTCTCTCGCTCAGCAATGTCCAAAGCCAGCTGGATGGCTTTTACCTCTGCAAACTGGCTCGACTCACCTTGTCCTTCAGTGGCTTCTGCAACTCCTCATGTGGGACTCCACACAGCAGCCTTCCACTTTCGATGCTTTCCCACAATCCGGCAGGACCCACCAGTGAACAGGGCATGTTTCTTCTCATTTTCTGGCAGTTTATTATATGGTGGGGCCTCTTCCGCACACGTCACCTTTTCCTCTAGTGATATTCTGAAATCTTTGCCTTCTGGCCAGTCCATGATCACTTCCAGTATTCCTGGGCAGTTGGGGTTTCCCATTCAAGTTCGCTGTGTGATCAGTGCAATCCACTTACTCCACGTAGCATCAGTTGCATGATGTGTGGCAGGGACCCTTTCTTTGAACATCCAGCCCAGCACTGGCAGTCGAGGTGCTAAGAGGAGCTGTGCTTCAGTGCCAACCACTTCTGAAGCAGCTCGAACCCCCTCGTATGCTGCCAATATCTCTTTTTCGGTTGGAGTGTAGCAGGCTTCGGATCCTCTGTATCCCCGACTCCAAAACCCCAGGGGTTGACCTTGCGTCTCCCCTGATGCTTTCTGCCAGAGGCTCCAGGTAGAGCCATTCTCCCCGGCTGCAGTGTAGAGTACATTTTTAACATCTTGTCCTGCCCGGACTGGCCTCATGGCTACTGCATGAACTATTTCCTGCTTAATTTGTTCAAAAGCTTGTCGTTGCTCAGGACCCCACTTAAAATCATTCTTTTTCCAGGTCACTTGATATAGAGGGCTCACAATCAGACTGTAATCTGGGATATGCATCCTCCAAAAACCCACAACACCTAAGAAAGCTTGTGTTTCCTTTTTACTGGTCGGTGGAGACATAGCTGCTATTTTGTTGATCACATCCATTGGGATATGACGGCGTCCATCTTGCCATTTTATTCCTAAAAACTGAATCTCCTGTGTGGGTCCCTTGACCTTACTTCGTTTTATGGCAAAGTCAGCTTTCAGAAGGATTTGAACTATTTTATTGCCTTTCTCAAAAACTTCTGCTGTGTTGCCCCGTACAATGATGTCGTCAATGTACTGCAGATGTTCCGGAGCTTCACCCTGTTCCAGTGTGGTCTGGATCAGTTCACGGCAAATGGTAGGGCTGTGTTTCCACCCCTGGGGCAGTCGATTCCAGGTGTACTGGACGCCCCTCCAAATGAAAGCAAACTGTGGCCTGCACTCTGCTGCCAAAGGGATTGAGAAGAATGCATTGGCGATATCAATTGTTGCATACCATTTGGCTGCCTTCGACTCCAGTTCATATTGAAGTTCTAGCATGTCCGGCACAGCAGCACTCATCAGTGGCGTGACTTCATTCAGGCCCTGATAATCCACTGTTAGCCTCCACTCTCCTTTAGATTTTCGCACTGGCCATATGGGACTATCAAAGGGTGAGCGAGTCTTACTGATTACTCCTTGAGTCTCTAGTTGACGAATCAGCTTATGGATGGGAATCACAGAGTCTCGGTTAGTGCGATATTGCCGTCAATGCACCGTTGTGGTAGCAATCGGCACCTGTTGTTCTTTGACCGTCAACAGCCCTACCACAGAAGGGTCCTCCGAGACACCAGGCAAGGGGGGCAGTTGTTTAATTTCTCCCGTCTCCAAGGCAGCTATGCCGAAAGCCCATCGGTATCCTTTGGGGTCCTTGAAATACCCTCTCCTGAGATAGTCTATGCCAAGGATGCATGGAGCCTCTGGGCCAGTCACAATGGGATGCTTTTGCCACTCATTTCCAGTTAGGCTTACTTCAGATTCTAGTACAGTCAACTCTTGGGATTCCCCTGTCACTCCAGAAATACAAATGGATTCTGCGCCTCTATAATTTGATGGTATTAAGGTACACTGCGCACCAGTGTCCACTAGAGCCTTATACTCCTGTGGGTCTGATGTGCCAGGCCATCGAATCCACACATTCCAATAAACCCAGTTGTCCCTTTCCCCCACCTGGCTGGGGACAGGGGCCCCCTAATACTGATCATAGTATCCATTATTCACTTGTTGCAGAAATGACTTGGAAGTCCCTTCAAGAGGATCGGAGGTAACTAGGGCAGGTATCTAGAGAACTTCTCACCTCCAATGGTTTGGGACTTCACCCACGAACAACTACAGGACCCTGATAAAGGCCTTCTACTCTGTCTGGGGAGCTGCCTGCTGGAAACTGGAGTGGCACTTTTCCTGGAGGGATCCTCTTTTGTGATTGTTCTTCCTTGCAACTTGTGTACCCGTGCCCATAGGGCTGAGGTAGGTGTCCATCCCACCTCCTCATGTCCTCTCCGTGGTCACTCAGGTAAAACCACAGAATGCCTCGTGGTGTGTACCCTCTATGCTCTCCCTCTTGAGTAGGGAAACGCCTGCTTCTAATAGCTGAGATGCTGGCCTGTACAGGTGGGGAGTAAGACATATTGTCTTCAAGTTGCTGGACCTTCTGGGACAGTTTGTCCACAGCTGAGATGAGGGGGGAAGAGAGCCTTTCTTCATATTGATGGAGTCGGCCAGCCACCTCATCTACCATTGGTCCCTCTTTGCCTTTCCATTCCATCATTGCCAAGGAGTTGGCATAAAATGATGGTGTGCTCCATACAAAGTTCTGCCATACGGGCCTGTTGCACTGGACTTCATCAGGATCTGTGGGTAACTGTGTGTTATCTGGGTCGTAGTAAATCATCTCCCGCACAGCTAATTCCCTCAGGTACTGGATACCCTTTTCCATGGTGGTCCACTTGCTTGGACGACATACAACATCCTCACTGAAAGGATACCTTTCCCTCACACTTGACAGGAGTGGCCTCCAGAGGCTAAGGGCTTGTGTCTTTTTCCCAATGGCCTTGTCAATGCCTGCTTCCCGAGACAGGGATCCCAGCTGCTTGGCTTCCCTGCCCTCTAATTCCAAGCTACTGGCCCCGTTATCCCAGCATCAGAGCAGCCAGGTGACAATGTGCTTGCCAGGAAGTCGACTGAAATCTTTTCGCATATCTTGCGGCTCACTCAGGGATAGGGATCGGGTGATTATCTCTGGTTCTGTCTCTTTTTCCTGTTCCTTTGATGGCCCTGGTTCATCATCATCCCTTACTAAGCAAACTGATTTCTTGGTGTATTTCTTCTGTATAGGAGCACCTGATACTGGCACTGGTTGGTTGTCTGGTTCAGCTGCAGTGCCTGCCACCTGGGTTTGAGTAGCCACAGTGCCTGCCACTGGGGTTGGAATAGCCACAGTGTCTGCTGGTCTGGTTTCCACCTCTTTTCCCTGAGGGTCCTGCATAATACTGAGCAGTGTTTGGTAGATACTGGCCAGGGCCCAACACAGCGCGGTAAGTTGCACCCCTCTGGAGTAGCCACTGCATTTTCCTTTCAAATATTCTGTAACTTTATCAGGGTCCTGTAGTTGTTCAGGGGTGAAGTCCCAAACCATGGAGGTGAGAAGTTCTCTAGATACCTGCCCATATTCTCCCACAAGCCATGCCACCCAGGACTATCCAGCCTCAGGGCACATCTCCGGGTGGTAGTCTTAAACAGTTGTTTAACCCTAAACAAGATCTGAAACACATGCAGGAGACATAGCAATAAGACCATGCTGGTTTGAGCATCCCAAGGATATTCAAAATTCTCAAAAGCTGTCATACCTGGTCCAAAGGAGAAAAGGGAGACAAAAGAGCTGGGGAAAGCACCCCTCCCTGTTTCCCCCATAGATTGGGTGTGATTAATAAATTCTGAGAGACGGTGACCAAGGTACGGACAGGACAGCAGTACTGCATAAACTCCCCAACATAGCCATCTGAACAGTGATGTTATCGTATCATAAGCTGATATTGCACAGGACAACAAAATGATAACCCTGATCCCTCTCCCCGAGGTAACAAACACCATCATGGGGTGTATATAGGACATGTAAGACTTTACATAACACAGCCACGCAAACAAACGAAGCAACATTGTAACCGGCGACTCTCTAACTAATATGAGAAAATGCATTAAAAAAAGAAAAATTCGTTTTAACAAGCTCTAGTGAGATCTGTCGTTATCTCAACCCTCCGAGCCCCACGTTGGGCGCCAAAAAAAGGACTGTCGTGGTTTGGCCTCAGCCAGCAACAAAGAACCACGTGGCTGTTTGCGCAACTCCCACAGCCATGGGGAAAATCGGAAGAAAAAGGCAAAACCTCGTGGGTTGAGATAAAGGCAGTTTAACAGAACAGCAAAAGGAAGAGAAAACAATAACACCAGTAAAGGAATATACGAACGCGATTACAGTGCCGCTGCTCTCCGACCAGACCACCGCAGTCCGCTCCAAGCCGCGACTTCCTGCCCCCTCCCCCAGCTACTGTCCCTAAAAACCTGGGCGTGGCTCACAAGGCGTGGAATACCTGTGTCCCCTGCTGGTTCCTTGGGAAAATTAACCCCATCCCTGCCGGAACCAGGACACTCAGTCAAATTGCAAAGGTGATTGGACAGGTGTTCACTCTCCCTTTAGATACGAAATGTATTTTTCATCCTTAAAGACCACGTATTTTATGAGGAACAAAGTCTATACAACTGCAATGACCTGTATGGCATAGAAAGTCATTGGAGTTTTTCAATGCTACTGGGAAAGAGTTGTCCCATTTCCAAATCCTATCACAATGTTATCACTTCTCACCAGGGAGGAAGCACAGCATATAGTTATTTTTTCTGCATATAACAAATATAAATACTTCTTAGCAATATCGTTCCTTCACCTCTTTGCCAAATAACACTGTAATTTTTAGAAGACAACAAGTTTAATCAAATGCCCCAGTCTCTCCTTTAGATTTTGAGGTTTATTGTAGACCAGAAGAATTTTAATGTGGGAATGTCTTTTCAAATACCAAAAGAACTGGCAAGACAATAAAATGAACATAACCATGGTACTTCTGATTCACTTGGAGACAGTCTGTCTAATACAATGATTTTGATGACCACAAATTCTCATGGATGCAAAGTTCTTCATTAATGTCTAACCAGCACAGCAACCAGTTCACAAAAGAGCCATGCATGGCTTTATTATTTCTGATCCCACGTTACCCGAAATTTTCTTAGTGGAATGACATTATCAACTTCTGAAGACTGCAATTAGAAAAATACAAAAGAAAGCAGGCTTAAGCAGTTTGAACTCACTCTTAATTATTCTAGTTTACAGTTTAAGAAGAGAAGAACACGTAAGTTTGCCCTTGCATGATTCTTTTCTTCTGGAAAGCAAAATTTCCCCTAAAGCCAAAAGCTTCAGCCTGGTACTGTCAACTAACCTTAGCTCCACCAGTAGATAAAAACAAGTTATTCTTTCCTATTTCTCAAATGTACCTCTGCATCTGGAAAGATGATCCAACCCCCAACAAATGTAAATGCTTAGTGGTGCCAGCTTCAGGACAAATTTTGAGGTCCCTCAATGTCCCTGTAGTTTTTCTGTAATGTTAAGACATATGCCAAGCCAGAACACCAGAGAAATCAGCACAGGGAAAACAGAGCCTGAAAGAAAATATCACCATCTAGAGAGAAAGTGAAGCCGAATGGTGAATCACACTATTCAGTTCGTACCAATGGCTCTTATTCTTAAAACTGTTGTCTTTAACCTGCAGAACACATAACAGGAATTATTAAAAAAAAAAGTTCTTTAATGTAGGCCAGTACAGAGTAATGTCTCTAATTTCTAAGTAAAAAAGAACAAAGCGATGAGAACGATGGTTGGTAGATAGGAGACTGTGGGAATAAACATGTTTAAAGCAAAGTCTTTTCATCCAAATGAAGAGAAATGAGGAAGCAGCAGAGAGAGAAGTGCCATGCTGTAGCCAGATCTACTTTGACTCAGCTTATTTTCCCCATCACTGAAAAGGGGCAGCTGCACTGTCAATTGCAGTCAAAATGTTTTTTTCCCATTAAATTTACAATTTGTCTGGCAGGTAACTAAATGTACAATATGCTTCAGCAATGTAACAAAGAATCAACATGCTAGGCATGACTTTCACAATAAAACAATTTATTACTGAGACTTCTTGTTTCAAATAAAGCTCTGAGGGCAATTTGCCAACAGCCATTCACTGAGCCAAAATCAGCTGAATCTTAGTGGAAAAGTGTGAACTTTACAGAAGGTAGAGCTGATTAAAACAATATGTCTTAAATAACCTCAAACTTCAGACTCTAATAAATTAATACTTTAATTAATAAATCAAAACACTACAATTTAATTCTTCCACTGTGATGATATTAATTTGTGTTATAACAAGGTAAACCTTTAAAAGTGCTAAGCTTCATCAGGTCTAAACAATGGCATTTCAGTTCAAAGAACTCCATACAGTAAAACAGAAATAACCACATTAAATACAGATCCTCTAATGGAATCTGAATATATAATAATATTATTTTTAAAGGGCACTAATTTGTTTCAGGCAAATTACTTTCAGTGCAGCTTGTCTGATGCTATTGATGTGAATCCTTACTGAAAGGAACACACATAATTATTATGCTTTTTCAAGGTATAAGACATTACAAGGATAATACATATTCTTATGGTGATATATATTCTTACAGATTTTTTACCTTATCATTTTAACTCTTATTTCCCCCCCCCCCAATATTGTCATGATCTTTATTATGCATTTGCTGTATGGAAAACGCAATGCTGTTTTATACTTTGATATTATTAAGAACAAATCAAGTTCTAAGTCCGTTCTCAGTCATAAGAGTAGTGCACTGTACTGAATAAGAGACACTGAGAGTTTCTAAACTTTCAAATTTATTCATGTTTGCCAGGGAAGTTATTTAAGAGAATGGATACAGTGTACATGTATTTGTCCCTTCAGTATTCTGCATCCTGAACCTCTGAGTGCTGTTTTCGTAGTCTAGACATTCTCACAAAAAAAACCAAGCACTTCAGCATTCTCAGTGCAAAATGCACTTGTTTATGAGCTAACTCGTCTGAGAGGATAAATTTGTTTAAATTGTCTTAACATAAAAGGTGTTCGCTCTTCAACTTCTCTTTCAAGGTTATGCATTTTATACAATTTACACTACCCCTCACTTTCAAATTTGCATATACCTGATATTAACAGTTTCAAAATGGTATGCACTATTCATGCATTTCCTCTTCTAAACATCTGTCACATGCCTGATGTATTTCAGAGCCAAACCCATTATAGTATATGAACACCACATACAGTTAAAAAAAAAAAAACCCGAAACACCAAACCCCAAAAACTATAATAAGAAATATCTTTGACTGTTTTATATTACAGTAGGGAAAGAATCATTGTTCTTTGTTTAACCAGAAATTATACTAGATGTACAGAACAGTCCCTGAGCTACTATTTGTTGACTAACTTCTAAGCAAAACTTCACTCGCATCCTAGAATAAAAAGTGTGTCATTTTCTAAAAGCAACAGTTGAAACACAACAGCTGTTGTGAAAATCCTTTTCTAAGTGGTTCATTTATGCAGCTAGGAATGGGACTTTTGCACTGATTAAAACTGAAGTGGTGAGTTCAGAGAAGTTTGATTATTCTGGGAGATCCCTCTGCAGGAAACAGGAGGGAAAATGATGTGTTAGAATGCAAATTTTCTTTAGACTGTTACAAATCCCTGCTACAGGGATTTTGTTTTTTAAGGGTTTCTCCTTTACTTGTAGCTCTACTGGTTAAATTGTATGTCCTCAAGCCAGGATTTTTCTGCGCAACAGCATTTAGGCTGATTCTTCAAAAATAACAGATTTTTTTTTTCTTCAAGCAAAGATACAGAAACAATACCATACGGATATAGTTACAAAAAAAAAAAAAATCTACTGTTTGCTGACCAGTATTGTTTTAGAAGTAGTTCCACAAAGTTGAATTGTCCTTTTTTGATGACATTTGCAAGACTATATAGAGTGTAGAAAATGTAGAATCTCTTCACAAAAATTAGAAATATTCCTGTGCAATCTATTACATTCAGGAGCTGATTCAAAGTACACAGGTTTTCAAAAACATTTTTAAATATTATCAGTGAGATAGTGTTTTAGTAATTATTTTCCTCAGCACAGGGAGGATCAAATGCCTAATATAAAGGAAATGCTCTATTCTGCACAATCAAATAGACTATTTTACCCTCATAATAACAGTCAAAACAACATCTAGTATCTATTCAAAAGAATCCTGAGGTATTTCTTGTATCCTGAAAATGCAAGGAAGAAATAATTTTTATTCCATTCCAGATGGTCTTTAGATGCTCTGAAAAGCCATTCATTTGAGAGATATTAAAAACATCAAGATCATCACTCATAATATTTTTCTCTTAGTCTTTCAAGACACTCATAAAATCTCCTTACGAGCACAGGGATTTTAATTTCTACATACAAATGTAAACTCACACATTCAATAGATTTAACTTTGTAAAAACTGAGTTTCCACCTGGTTTATTTCCTACTTATTGACTGGAGATAAGTGATTTTTTTTACGCTGATGGAGTAGAATATGTCACCTTAAAAATAAAATATAAAATATATGTCATTAACAACTCTGTCTTCATTTTAAGCAAAAGCACAAAATACCATTTTTAGTAAGTAGCAAACACATTAGGAACAGGAGTTAATGCAACATTCTAGTCTTCATACGGTATTTACATACATTGCAGACTGGACATGGCACATAGTCTACAACTGATGCAACCAGTGTCGATCTCACAGGCTGAATATAATTCCAATGCGTATACAACTGTTTTAATTTATGGAATGATAGATTTTAAGGTGCAGGATTCCTATCAACAACTTGATCCTTCCTACTGACCCTATCGGGGGACACTCATTAGGGGCTTGGGAGAGACAACATCTTGACCTTCTGAATATCTGTGGTGCCAGTGTATTAATCAAACCTGAAAGTGAGAGAATACTTCTTAAGAATAAACATGGAAATTCATACCACAGGAGCTTTTTCTCCCCCAGCTGTTTGGGTTAAAAATGTAATTTTACTTGCTTGTTTATTTGCAGGTGTAATTGACGTAGTGGACTGAACTTTTTAGGAAAAAGAAAAATATCCTAAAGATTTATTTTTGCTTTCACCAACAATTTAAAACTAATGAAATACATACATCCACCTTCTTCCCACTCCATCACTATAGAATGAAAAAGAAAGCAAGCAAAAGAGAAAGGATAAATTAATAAAAAAACAACTCAACCCCATAAAATCTTAAACAATCTGCATCCGTTTAAAATAAAAATCTTTTTAAAATCTCTGTAGTTGTGTTCTGTAGACCTAAACTGAACTATGGGAAAAACTTATATTAAACAGTTTTATATTAGTACCTTTAACTTCAACATCCTTATGTGACCTTCTGACATACTTTCTCCCCAATATGTAACATTTTTATTATACACAATGTGAATTTCTAACATGTAATATTCATGAAAATAAGATATCCTGAAGCTAATGTCATAATGGAAATGAGAAATATGCAACAAAGACATGCTAGAATAAGTTTTCACCAAAGGGAAAGGATGAAATTCTGCTATATGAAATGCAATGGCAGCTGATCGTTGATATCAATGTCATACTTTTTCTCCATGTGTAACATGCCTGATTCTTTAAAAATATTAAAAAAATTCATGGCAATATGACATTAGAGGTCACGTTTATGGATATTATTTTGTTTACCTTTATTTCTTTTCCCATTCTTTTGACCATTTAAAGTGTTGTTTACCTGCCTTTTCTCCATTTTTCTTTTCTTCATCTAAAATATTAGAATATTTTAGACATAATGAAGACATAATTTTAGACATATTTTAGGCATAATGAAAATAGTGATTATATTTTTCTCAAAAACATGTTCATATATCCCTATTTGGTGAGAAATTATATGATAAATCACAAAGCTAGAGAAATTAAAAAGGAATAGCCAAGAGTCCAAACCTGGATTTTAAAGCTCAAGAATACTTACGCTGTAGAAATAATCAACTTAGTTATTTAATTTAGGAAATTTGATGCATCTTCTGTATTTTCAAACAGATATACCAAAGATGAAACAAAATGAAAAAGAAAAAAATCTCATTTAGAGGGTAAGAGAAGAAAAGGGGAAAAGAAAAAGGGAATTTGTGCTGGAATAATTAATGAGAATGCTACTCTCTGTATCTATCTAGCGCAATACATTCATTTAGAGTGGCACAAGGTTGGAATTGTTTATATCCAGCTGGCAGAAATGGGTGGAGGATTAGCCGCAGAAACAGAACTTGATGGTGTGAATATGATGCAAAGAATATTTGTCAGTCAAACTTTCATTGTTAAAAAAAAATGCCATTTTATTTCAAACTATCTTGCATCCTGATCATTATTCTGTGCCTTTGATTATAAGACACTCCCAGAGATAGCATTGTATTACCCTTTTTAAAGTTTTGGAAAGATTTTTCTGACTCATCTTGACACACAGCTTTTCTGACCACTCTGCTTGACAAGAATGTAATCAAGAAAAGATGAAGATTCCCCTGCAAGAAATTATAATCGCAGGCCTCTTCTGAAGGCAGTCCCTGTATAAGGTACACGTGCAAAGGACAATGCCTCTTAAGAGAAATTAATAAGAATCAGGCATCATTTACCCTAGGAGGCTTTTAAAATTTCCACTTAGTGCTGTCACATTGACAAATTATGTTCTAAGTTCAGAGATTTTTTATGTGTTTGGGTCTTCTATAATGAGACTTTCACAACCATCTTAAAAAACTAAAGTATATATTACTCACCTATATGAAACCTCACTTATGAAACATGGCTGAAAAATGCTAATGACTGATTTTGATATGGACTCAATTAACTAAATTCTTATTTTGGTAAAAAAATATCTAATTTTGATTGCTAATTATGCCTTTGGCATCTTTGTTGTGGATATACTTATTGCACATATTTTACTTTGATTGTCCTATCGTAAATGCCAATGTTAATGTTTCAGATTTACATTAAATGCCAGGTTTTCAGATTTACATTAAATGCACACTCTTACACACAATTTAGAATGTCTTTTTTGTTTGTTTGGTTGGGTTTTTTGTTGTTGTTTTTTTGTTAGAACAATACATACACCACTGGGGAACAGTTAGCTAATTCTTCCTGATTGCTTTGTGGTGATGCAGGTTTTTGACAACTTGGCTTGTGGCCTATTAGGAAATTTCCTTAACTTTATTTTCATGGTAAATAATTATCTTAATTTTTTTTTCTCTGCGTAAGGGTATTTCTTTTAATGTGTTTAATTAATTTCAGCAAAGGCAGAAGATCTAATGTTTGAAGAACTTTAGAAGTTTTACAAAGATGAAAAACATAATATAGCTAATATTTCTTTGGCCCCCAAACCCAAACTTATTAAAGCTTTATGGGGGCTCTAACTTCAGGTAAACAGAAGACTTGCAGTTACGTAGTCTGTTTTACCCATTCACCACTAGTTTATGAGTGAAAGTGTGGAACTGTAAAATTTGTTTGTATGTTTTAGAAGAAGCTTTCACTGAATTTTCAGAGACTTTGAAGGGCATGCTTGGCAGTGCTTGAGATAAGGATTAAGGTGGCATAGGTCTTATAAAGGATTGACTTTAGCTACAATAGCAGCTCCCTGGAAGCTGAAACAATCAACAAAGATGTTGGACAGATGTTGAAACCACTGCTACCTGTGGATGAATAAAATGAGATCTGTATAAAAATGGTGGCTTTTTTTCCCTTGATTCAGTTCAAAGGCTGTCAATATTCTATTAAACAAAGCACTAGTATTGCACCTGCTTTGGCACAGAGCATTAGTATTGCTTCCTGCTTGTTACACAGGAGATAGAGGTGTGTTTATATATATTTCTTTACTCATTTGTTATGTATTATTATTATTTATACATGTATACACAATAAGATTTATTTTATTTCTTTTGAAAGAACTGCTGGAAGCCATAAAATGGTTGAGTTTGAGATCCTCGAGGCAGCAAGGAAGGTGTGCAGCAGGCTGATCACCCTGGACTTTGGGAGAGCTGACTTTGGCCACTTGAAGAACCTGCTTGGTATGGTGTTGGGGAATGGCTGCATGATCTTGGTCATAGCTCCCTGGAAAATCTGTGTGAGGCTCGGCTGACACAAGTTAGCCAAAGTAGGCCTCAGTGAGGCATGCTGAGCCATGCTGATAAGGAAGCTCTGCAAGAACATATTGACCTTGATGATAAGAAGAAAATAACTTAGAGAAAGTATCCCATGAGAAAGTAAGAAAGAACCCTGACTGCTCCCACGAGAAAGCAAGACTGCTCCCACGAGAAAGCAAGAAAGAACCCTGCTCTCAGATACCGCAAGTAGGAGAAATAGGATGATGTAACCTTTAAAGCTTAGCCAATGAGTGAATGATTAGTAT
>VUYV01000414.1:466110-533703 GCA_008711295.1 Anarhynchus alexandrinus | reverse complement strand
GGCCACAAAGATGATCAGAGGGCTGAAGCACCTCTCCTATGAAGACAGGCTGAGAGAGTTGGGATTGTTCAGCCTGGAGAAGAGAAGGTTCCAGGGAGACCTTATACCAGCCTTACAGTACCTAAAGGGGGGCTACAGGAAAGCTGGGAAGGGACTTTTTGTCAGGGAGTGTAATGATAAGACAAGGGGTAACAGTTTTAAACAATAGATTTAGATTAGTTACTAGGAAAAAATTCTTTACTGTGAGGGTGGTGAGACACTGGAAGAGGTTGCCCAGAGAAGTTGTGGATCGCTCATCCCTGGAATTGTTCAAAGCCAGGTTGGATGGTGCTTTGAGCAACCCGGTCCAGTGTGAGGTGTTCCTGCCCATGGCAGGGGGCTTGGAACTAGATGATCTTTAAGGTCCCTTCCAACTCTAACCATTCTATGATTCTATGAAAATCGGGTTCTCTTGAGCAAAATAGTAAGAGTACACTGAAAATAATATTGACTTTAAAAAAACCCCAACAAACAGCAAAAAAGAAAACACAACTAAACAAACAAAACATAAAACCAAACTTACATTCATTCCTATATTCTTATCCACAGTTCCATGATTTAAGATCTTTGCAAACTTGTAATCTTTGTGCTAAGCTGAACATAGATACATGTGTTTTCATAGAAGAACCAAAGCTACCGCTTCTGATTAACTAGAAAATCAATTTATTTCAGTAATATATAATTACATAGTTTTGCTATTAAAAATGCAGTATTTATGCACACGAATAGGTGCCATAGGCATTTGACCTCTCATGAAGAGCAGATCCTGTCTAGCTCCAGGAGCACACATGCTAAATACAGTCAGTCGCTAGTCAGGAGTCCAAGTGTTGCAAAACTTGAACTCGTAAAGCATTCACTGACAGTGCTGTAATAACTTGGTAACAGGGACTCACTGCAATACACCCACACCTCTTAATCTGTGCCTGGCTAAACTGAAGGTTGTCTTGGACATTCCATATAAAATCTTCCTGTTTATCAAAGAGCAGTATGATATTTTAATACCATTGTGTGTTTAAAGATATCTCTTGTCTTCATGCTAGAACACAAAACAACATCTTGGTTAAAGAACCTGAGAAGTGCTTGAGTGCTTAACAAACCTAGTTCATACTAATTCTATTCTCAGAGTTGATCTACAAAGTTGCATGTATGGAAATACAATGTTAGGTGATGTTAATTTACATTCGAGCATTTAAAAAAAATCTTCAATTTAAAAGAAAGCTGATAACAAGGAATTATAAAGTTTATGTCCTCTTAAAACACAAAGAAATCACCAGCTAAAGAGTCTTGGTGAGACAAAAAATATCTCTAAGAACAAGTTGGAAAGACACAGCAATTTGATTTGGAATACTAAAACTTTGCAGCAATCTACATACTCTTTTCTTGTAATATACATACCTGTATACCCTGTTGGTCAGTTTTGGGTCACCTGGCCTGTCAGCTCCTCCCTGCAGGTGCGACCCCTCTACGCTTTTCTGCTTCCAACCCTCCAATGGGGCATATAACAAAGTTAGCTGACCTTGGTTATTATAGCAATAAGTATAAGCAAGTGCCTCTCTGCATACCGTTCTTCGGTATTAACTACAAATATCAGGCCTTATCTCTGCTAGAAGCCAACTGAGTCTGAAAAATATGCTGTTAATTTCAGATAGTTCAGCTAGTTAGAAGAGTTAGATGAAAATTAAAATTACTGAAAAGAAAATTGGTTTTGTTTTATGTCAAGCTAGGACACTTTTCAGTATTGTGTCACTGTTCACAGAGTTTCCTAAAGTTCACAAATATCTTTTGAAATCTTAGAAAGCCATTACAACATTGCCCAGATCTCATAGCAATTGTCATGTTCAAAGGCATCTGTATTGTAAATTTATATAAACCAAGCCAGATCTTAGAAAACAGGGTTATAATTTCATATTATAGTATATAATATAGAATATTCATGCACTAAGTATAACTAATGCAATAGATAACACCAGCCCTGTATCAGTGATACAAAAATATTCAGAAATAGGTAGGTTTGTTAAGTAATATTAATTATAGCAACATAAACAGCAACTGTAAAAGCAACTTACTGCATGCATTTCTGCAAGTTAAAAACCACATGCCATCAAAATAAATTATTTTTATGCCCGCTGAATACAGTCAGTAAGAAGTACCCAGGGGGATTTTTTGATGTAACTAAAGAGAAAGGAGATAAATTCTTCTGCAGGAACACTGACCATTTTGTAGCTTTTATTCTTCCATCTCTTTATACAATAAATTATGGGAAATTAAGCTTTATTTACTGGCTTTACTGAAAGCATTCAGCTGAAAATCTGCACTACTGAACCAGAAAATATGTTGTTTGTATAATTAAAAACAAATCACATTTCAGACAATGTAGTAATACCTAATAAATAGGAGGAAAAAAAAATTACTTAAACTGTGGGTTGCAATGGAGAATGATTTACATAAAAGAGTAGATAAAGATATCAAGCTGTCAGATGCATGCATGGCCACTCAACAGCAAAAATTCAGGATATGAGTTTCATGTTAATTGATATATTTTTATTGGACAGCTTGTCAAAAAATGTCAGAGACATGAGTGCATCCATAAGTGAAAAATCTAATTTTTGACGAATGCTTAACAGCATTTAGAAATTAATTCAGAAGAGTAACAACCTAAATATCTGGGAAGATCTGGGAACAAATTATATTGGGACCTTAAAGCATGTTTAATACAATTACCTTTAAGTAGGTATTACTATTGCTTGTAACGAGACCTCCAAGCATAATACATTGCTTTTATCTGCTTCACTGCTGGCACTCTGACTCAGTCCAGAAGGGTGGATCAGAGAACAGTAAGGCATTTTCTCTCTCTGTTCTCCTGCTACCCATATGGAGGGTATGAAAGGAAGGTGCACAAAGGCAGAAGAGCTATGTACATAATTACTGACAAAGCAAGAGGCTGTATACAGCAGTAAACATCCAAATATGGTGTAAAATACAGATGGATAAAGCCAGACAGAGACCTCACTTTATTCCAAGGGGCAAGATAACAGAAGAGAAAGAGAGGGCTTGAAGGGATCCTAAGAAGGTTATGGAAATCAGCACTTTCAAACTGGAAATACTGAATTTCTAGGAAAGAATTGTTGTGTTTGCTAATAGGTGAGGGCCCTAAGAATATGAAGGATCTACAAATGCAAATGTCTGAAAAACCTAACACATAAAACAAAGCCTTGTCTCCAGTACATCAGACAGGGCTCAACAACATTCCATCTGCTGACATGTAACAGTCCTTCTCTCCTGTTGACCTTAAATTACACTAATTACTTCTTCATTCAGCCCTGGGGAAGCAGAGGTAGTTGAATCTGCACTTAATTTATAAAGGTATAGCATCACAGAGGCAGTATATCTTTGCCTTGTGCTCCCTCAACTTTCCACCTGCTGGCACCATTCCCTACAGGTGTTGCCACTGGAGTGTAACATTTTGGCACTTGCACAGTACAACTAACTGCAGTAGGAAAGGCATCAATGAAAGAGAAAGGTCCATTTACCCATTACCAAGTACTGATTTACTGGTCTGCATAAAGAAGGAAGCTTTCAACAAGAGCAAGTTTAAGGGAAGCTATGAGTGGAAAGCAATTTCCATACATTATTCTTCAAAGAAAGTGATTTCAGCCAGCAGGAGGAAATGATGAATCTTTACCCTTCTATGCCAGACATAATGAAAACTAGGACATGCTGTTCCACAAAAGGATCAGACACTTATCCAAGATTGGAGAACTGTCAGTATCCGTAAACATTTTCAAAAGTTTATACTAATACTGGGAATCTGACTATTTTGAGGCATCTTGGCAAATATGCTCCTTTTCCTATGAATCATTTTAAAAGGTCTAGAATCTTCCCTTTCCATAATTTGTTTTTTTTTTACAAGAAAATTATTAAAATGTCAAAATGCATATCAGCAAATGTAATGTGGAGAACAGATGAGAAGATTTCTTTTTACCAACTGTAGGGAATGTTAGTTATGTCCTTGTAATATTTTCAACAGATCAAGAAAGCAAAGGTGTAGGTAGCAAGGTTGTAGCAACAGGAGAGCTCTGGGGTGGGGGGGTCTCTGTGGAAAGATGCCACAGGCCACCTTGTGCCAGACACAGCCCGTTCTAGTGACTTGTAGCTGCTTCCAGCTGTCACCACAATGGCCCCACCACAGGCCACAGCTGTTCCCATTAGTGAAGCTGGTGGCACCTCTGGGAAAACATATTTAAGAAAAGGCAAAACTCTGCCTAAGAATGAGGAGTCAAGAAAAAAAAAATCGGCCCTGCAACACCAAGGTGAGAGAAGAAGGGAGGATGTGCTTCAGGTGCTAGAGCAGACATTTCCCTGCAGCCCTTGGAGACACCATGGTGCAGCAGGAAATTCCCTGCAGTGCATGGAAAGGACCATACCAGAGCAGATATTTGCAAACTGTAGCCCATGGAGGAACCTACACGGGACCAAGTGGATAGGCACTGAAGGAAGCTGCAGCCTGTGGAAAGCTCATACTGGAGCAGGTTTATCATGAAGGAGTGCAGCCTATGGAGAGCATCCACGCTGGAGCAGGGGAAAAGTGTGAGGAGGAAAGAGAGGCAAAGAGGAAGTGAAAAGGACTGACCGCTACCCCCATTCCCCTTCTTCTCTACGCTGCTTGGTTCAGGGGTTGAGGTAGAAGAGTTAGGAGTGAAGGAGTAAAGTTGAGCCTGGGAAGGGGGCAGGGGAGGCGGGGGGACATGTTTCAGCTTTTGTCTTTGTTTCTCACCATCCCACTCTATTTTTAATGGGCAATAAATTAAACTATTTTTTTCCCCACATTAAGTCTGTTTTGCCCATGATGGTAATTGGTAAGTCATCTTCCTGTCATTGTTTTGACCCAGAAGCTTTTCTGTCTTATTTTGCCTACCTGTCCTGTTGAGGAGAAGGAGCAGGAAAGCAGGTAGGTGGGCATCTGGCAGCCTGCCAAGCTCAATTCACCACAGCAAGAGATGTTCTTTGTGTCTTTTCCTAAGGAGTCTTTTTCTTTTATGATCCTTCTATATGTGTCACAATTAAGACTTTATTCCTTGGGTATCTTTACCAATTGTTGCATGTGCAGCATGCACCATAGTGAACCTGACTTGACTAGCTCATGTAATAAAGGCTGTAAAGAAACGTCAGATTCAGCTTTATGTGTATTGGCAGCCAGAATATTAGATTTCTGTTCCTTAGGGACTTCAAATATCATTGTAACATGACAAAATTTTCATATTTTTATTACTAATACTACTTAATATTTGCAATTTCCTGTAAGTTAAAGCATATCTCACACATAGGGACTTGTCATGACTCACAGGCTAGCTTCACAGGTGACCATGTGCTATGTCTTTTGAAAAGAATGGTAGTTTTGCCAAAAACGAGAGCAAGAATGGGTCTGGCCAGTAGTCAAAACATTCAAAATCTCAAAGCAATTTGTGGCAGACAGATTGTGGTAAAAACAAACCCTCAAGACAACTTTATACCCATTTTGTTGTTTTTCCAAATTAATGCAGACATAATGACTCAAAAAGAATATAAAAATCACCATATGAAACATCTGCAAACCTGCAAAGTTCCTTGCTAGCTGGATATGAAAAGCCATATAGCAACATTACCACAAAGCTAGTCATCACGTTGCCACGTAGGCTAGTTTTACATTTTACGCTGCTGCTGATACATGTTTTAGGAAATGTATCTCCATACACAGCTGCATCTTACAATGATGGAAAAGTAAGGAGAATTATTTTGCTAACACATAGCTTCAAAACACAGACATTTGTAAACTGCTATGATTTCTAAACCAACCCTACAATATTTTGCAGATAGGCTCTTGGGTTTGGTGCATACACTCTTGGCAAGGCAATATGTAAAAAACCTACTTTATTTGAGTAGAAAATGTCTGCTTATGACTTTTTAAAAAACTGATATGTAGTAATTAAGCAATTAAGTGTATGCTCAAGATAGTTATACAGGTTGGTTTTTTTTCTTATTATTAAAATGTTTAATGAATGTAGCCACAGTAATGAGGAGAGTCAATGTTCTCACAAGTTTCAGTTGATCATTTTGTGAAGGCAGACTTGAGCTGCAAAAGTTGTGGTAACATTGTGGGTATTGAAAAGAAGATGAGTTTGTAGAGATGCTGCCTTAATAATGCAAATCTCTATTGGAAATTCATTTTGCACCTCCTCCCTGCAGACACTGACCAGGCCTTTAAAATTTCCATGCTAAAAATACAGCAATCAAGAAAAAATAATTGAGATTTTGTGGTTAAAGTCTCAGAAAAAGATTTAGGAGACAAAAGTATAATTCTTAAATATTTTATTTTGGGCAAAACATTGAGGGACACATTTTCAGCAGTCCTTAACAGGTCCCAGTCATCATTTTGTGAAAGAACCTAATGCAGTAGGTATCCATACGCAGTTTAGCCTGGAGTTATACAACTGTCCAGTGTGTTCATCCATTCCCTCAGTCTAAACTGCATAGGCTGAGTCAGTTCCTGAATGAGCAGTCTGCAAGGGTCATTCATAAAGAGGCGGTGATGATTTGACACACTAATGTCAGCATATGAAGAAATTACTCTGTGATGTCTTCTGAATAAACTGTCCAGTGAAGTAGTGATCGTTTGTGTCAGGGCTTCAGATCCTTTTATTATAGGAATATTGTTGTTATAGCTCAGAAGAAACAGTCAAATGAGAAATGAGTGGCCTATCTAGATGTCAGTTTTGACAACTATATTTCACCTGTCAGATTTCTACTGCAGTGTGAAATTAATTTATTTGGTTTCTATCTCCAAGTGCTAATTAACTTGCATCTCAAAAGTGACCGCATTTCAATGTAAGGAGAAGCAGTCTTAGAATCATAGAATCATAGAATGGTTTAGGTTGGAAGGGACCTTGAAGATGATAGAGTTCCAATCCCCCCACCATAGGCAGGGACACCTCCCACTAGACCAGGTTGCCCAGGGCCACGTCCAGCCTGGCCTTGAACACCTCCAGGGATGGGGCCTCAACAACCTCTCTGGGCAACCTGTTCCAGTGCCTTACAACCCTCAAAGTGAAAAATTTCTTTCTAATGTTTAATCTAAACCTGCCCTCTTCCAGTTTGAAGCCATTCCCCCTTGTCCTATCACTACATGCCCTAGTAAAAAGTCCTTCCCCAGCTCTTCTGTAGGACCCCAAATATCTTCATCAATATTATGTATAGAGTTCCCAGCAGCCTTCATGAACTTGAACACAAAGCATTAAGAGAGTTTACAAGACGGGGTTTTATTTCTTGAAGGTAAATTTGCAATGCCTTCTGCAGATCTAGAAAGTTTTCATAATAATTTTGAATTACTATCAAAAACCTATGGAAATGTACAAGGCGATTTTATTTTTATCTTGGAGTAGGGAGAAAAGAAGGAGATAGAAACAGGATGATAGGGAAAAAAGACTGAGAGAAACACTAGCTTAGGTTTTCTGCCAAGTTTTAAATCCCCATTGTTCTAAATTGCATCAGGACTATCATATGCTCTGGGCATGTGCTATGTATTGGTTTCCTTACTCAAAGGTACTCTTCCAAATGCAGTTTTCAGTCATGAGTAGTTCTGTTACCTAGTAGTGAGTAGGACTGTGGCATTAATTATACTGTCAACTGCTAATATTATATAGATTATTTTGCAAGTAACTAACAACTGCCTTGTAAAAATTGAATGCATACAAAGTTTATGCATTCTTTTTTCTACTTTTACTATTTGATGTCCATATATGAATGGGCAGCAAATGGTAAAATTTTCTTTATTTCTTCTTTCTTACAGCTGGTGCCAATCTGGTGCAATACCTTACATTATGGTGTAAAATTAATAGATGTGCATGCATCAAGTTCAATAATTTTTATGCAAATCCCTCAGCTTGACTAAGTATTGTTGTTTAAATAGTTTTTAAACTGAATTAGGTTGCTCATGTACAGTCTTTTGATTCATACATATTTCTTCAAATGCACTTAAATCAGAATTCATCAAATTTAGTTGTGACACTCTTGCAATTTGATTTTTACAGAAGTAGCTTTCATTAAGCTGTGATGATCTTAGCTTTGAGTTTTCTGATTTTGTCAGTTTGTGCTACAATTTTAATGAGGTTTAAAACTAAGCTTTTCAGCACTACATTCTTTAAACAGTGTTTGTAACAGCTGCAATTTCCCGTGTGCAATCCATTTACAGTTCCTAACCCTTTCTTACTGAACCAGTGAAATACACTCTTTTAACTCTCTGATGTCCTTTATGAGATCTAGTCATGTTTCTGTCCCATTAATGCCATTTAATTTGATTAATATGGAGTAATCACTGCCAACATGTTTTGTAGCATTGCATAAAATGATGTGCATGTAGCAAGCATACTAGCAGTAACTCTAAAATATCCACTAAGCAGCATAAAATAATATACTGCCACTATTTGTATTCATTTCACTCATTGCTTACCCCATGTTGTCCTAAAACACTTGGTTTTGTGTAAAGTCAAGCTTATGTTAAGGTGTGAAAGCAGATGGAAGTTAAAGTTTTAGTAATGGTGTCTTTTTAACATGTATACAGAAGACAAAACTTTGTCTGATGTCAGAAACAGATGGAAACTATTACTGCCTATCACAATACAGATATTACTAATTGCCTGTAGTAGAAATCTGGCAGGACTATACGTAACAATTTTGAGAAACATTCAGCTATATAAAGCCTGTGAACCCATGAGACATATAAAATGTATAAAACATCAATCAAAATAATACAAACAACTTACTGTAAACCTGAAAAAACTTTTATCAAGACTAAATATATATTTTCCTATGTATATGACTCATCACTTAGGAAAAAAAAGTGGATCAGGAAGATCCACTCTGATTGGAGATGACACAGCACATTTTTTACTAATAGAAAAAAAGCTGACAGTGTTGGACAAATGGAAGGATCAATAGTCATTCTCTAGCAAATGTTGAGATAGACTGTAGTTTTCAAGACATCACTATATTTTTGTTCTGTTTTGAGGTGGAACAGAACCAGTATTCATTTCAGTAGTTTTACTTCTCATTTAAATTTATTCTAACTAAATGCACTTTCTGAAATTAATGGCATGTTTTTCAGACAGTGTCTGCTTCCAGAGTGATATCATCTGATGTTTATAGCTAATACCAATGAAGAGCATGCAGAGAGGCTCTTGCTTATACTTATTGCTATAACAACCAAGGTCAACTAACTTTATTATATACCAAGTTGAAGGGCCAGAAGTGGAAGAGTGTAAAGGGGTTGCACCTGTAGGGCGGAGCAGACAGGACAGGTGACCCAAAACTGACCAACAGGGTATTCCATCCCATCTGCATCATGCTCAGTGTAAAAGATGAGGGATCAAAGGGATCACCCTCTTTCTTCAGTGGCCGATGTCCAAGGAGGGCTCTGTCTGTTTGTCGTCTCCTCATCCCAATCTGTGTGTTCCTGAATCCAGATGCAGAATCCAGTTCCCATCCATCTCTGAGTCCAGTCTGAGACTTTCCCAGTACCTGCTGGTGATGTTATCATCATCCTGGGAGCTTAATACTGGTTTTGTATATATTGTATATATTTAATTACTTTCTTATTGATATTATTATATTTTCTTTCTATTGCTAATATTTCATTAAAGTAGTTTTAGTTTTCTTTTCAACCCATAAGTCTCTCTTCCTTATTTTCTCTTTCTTCTCTTCTGAGAAGGGAGACAGGTTAAAAGCAGGCATCAATTTTGGAGAAAATTATTTTGGATAAAAGCCTATAACCATCAAACCAAAAATCCAGTGTCTAAATGCATACAAAAGGCTGCCCACATATTAATAGCAGTAAATCATTAAATAAATTTTGTTAAAACAAAAATGTCTTTTCTGTTCAGTATTAGAAAAGTAACTGACAATGTGAATTAAAGGAATAAGTGCTTCTTTAACTTTGCTGCTGCACTCGATTTATGTATTTGAGATCTCTAAATGTATTTCTTCTACTCAGGTTTCACTTCTTCCTAAAGTACTCAATTAGCCTCCATCTTAATTAATCATCAACAAAACACAGTGCAACCAATTTCTGTGGTTGTGAGAGCCCCTGTATTTTCATTGTTTCTCCTTTTATCTTCATTGTTTTTCTATAGTCCTTATTGCATTACATATAGTGTAAACTTAATAGAATCTTTACACAAAGTAAAACTAATAGCCTGCAACTCCTGCTTTTAATTGTGAAAGCTGGCAGAAATATAGCTTGAAAGTAGAATCTAGTTGAACACAGGCATCTTGTCCATAAGATAAACTAAAAATAGTGATTTTTTAAAAAAAAAAACAACTTTACATGAGTAATTGATAGCACTGTTGCAGGCAAAACAGGCTTGATTTGGGGAATTTAACTCTATTGCCAATTGACATAGACATTCAATCATTACTTTGGGTGTTGGGAAGCAAAGAAAAACATTTAAACAGAGGGAAAACAATTTTCCACCTACACCAGACACCCCTCCTGCCCCTCTCTTTCTCCACTCCCCTCGTTACAGCCATGGGTCACACTTAATCTGTTTGTGAGGTGATGTTTGGGGTCAGGGCACCATGATTTCTCCCTGCCTATCTTTGTTCCTCACTCTTTTCTTGTGCTGCTCCTTCCTTGGTATTGTTTTCCTCCACTCTGGAGGGGCCCATCCATGGGCCACAGTCCCTTTGGGGCAGAGCCCCTCCTACTGCTCTGGCCTTGGTGTTGCCCTTTTTTCTTTCAGTATTTTGCCTTTTCTTCAATACGTTTTCCCAGAGGTGCCACCAGTGTCTCTGGTGGGCTCAGCTGTGCCCTGCAATGGGGCCATTGTGGAGCCAGCTGGAACTGGCATGGTGCAGCCCCTGAGCTTCTCTCACAGAGGCCACCCCTGCAGCCTCCCAGCTGCTAAAATAATGCTACCTACAGCCAACACGATTTCTTAGGGAGCATGGACAAAGCCCAAATTCTGCAAGAGAATTCAAAAGTAAATCAAATAAGTGATAACTGAAACACTGTAAAAAGAATACAAATCAGAACACCTTGAAAGAGTAGGACTGCAATGTGAAACAATTCCAATTTAGGAAATGCTAAGCAACTTAGCGGCTTAGCATCCTAACTTAACTTAGGAAATGCTAAGCTAAGCACTCAAAGAGTTGCGGTCAACAGCTTGACGTCCAAATGGTGACCAGTGATGAGTGGCACTCATCAGGGATCGGTACAGGGGCAGATCTTGTTTAACATCTTTGGCCCCCAATATAAGAAAGACAGGGCCCGTTGGAGCAAGTCCAGAGGAGGGCCACAAAGATGATCAGAGGGCTGAAGCACCTCTCCTATGAAGACAGGCTGAGAGAGTTGGGATTGTTCAGCCTGGAGAAGAGAAGGTTCCAGGGAGACCTTATACCAGCCTTACAGTACCTAAAGGGGGCTATAGGAAAGATGGGGAGGGATTCTGTATCAGGGAGTGTAGCAGTAGGATGTGGGGTAATGGTTTTAAACTGAAAGAGGGTAGAATTAGATTAGATATTAGGAAGAAATTCTTTAATGAGAGTGATAGTGAGAGTGGTGAGGCACTGGAAGAGGTTGCCCAGAGAAGTTGTACATGCCCCATCCCTGGAAGTGTTCAAGTCCAGGTTGGATGGGGCTTTAAGCAATCCGGTGTAGTGGGACATGTCCCTGCCCATGGCAGGGATCTTTATGATTCCTTCCAACCTAAACCATTCTACGATTCTAAGTGTATAAAATATATTCATTATACAAAAGGCATATCTGGTACTGTTGTTCATTAGCAATTCCCTTAGACTTTTGGACTTTTACACCCTGCATCTGTGAAGTCATACAATTGTATTTGAAAAGGAAAGGATTGGACATATTTAGAATTTGTAGTTAATTGTGGTGACACAGTTATATTCTTTGCAGTTACTACTTGCAGTTCTTTCATGGTTTCTCTGTACAAAATAAGGTATACACTGAATATAACAACAGTGTTATTTTTCCTGTTTTTTTCCAGGGTTTCACTAGATAACATGGTCATGGTTTTTAAGTGACCTTTCTACCTCATGCTGTAATTACAGAGGTCAAACATATCTGACCTCATGTCTTTTGATCAAGGCTGGTGTGATAACTTATAGCACATTCAAAAGGCCATTAAGTCATTACAGAAAATGAGTAGAATTATCTGCAGACCCAGTGTTCAGGAGTGTCTCATACCCTTGATATCTTTAATATGTTCAGAGTCACCAGTTTGATCGCATCACAGTCTTGCTTGTTGCTGCAATGAACTTGTTCAATGTTCTTTCTTATCAGTGACAGGCAGTTCAATATTAATTCACCAAGACAGGCTGGCGCCTATATTTAAAAATTGATGTTCTTATCATTAATATAGTAAAATTAAATACGTAACAATTACTTCTTGGATTCATAAGATGGTTTTCAGTCAAGAAACTCCCAAAATATTTCACTCCATTGTACATAAAGATGTTTAGACAAAAAAAAAATAAAATTGATAGCTATTGTCAGAAGTGAGTCATATATAGGGTAAAATGAAAGCTCTATTGAGCTGCAGATTTTATGTGCAGAATATTTGTTCAAAACTTTTCTTTTTATGACCTTCTATCACTTTAATAGTATTGTACTTCCGAATTTCAAGTTTGAGCAGACTGAAAATCACTACAGACAGCTTAAAAGAAGCAGCTACTACGTGTCACTTGTATTTCAGAGAAATGCTTTTAATTCATCTTACTTTAAAGACTTTGGTGGAAAGAGTTAAGTATGCCACAGGACCCTTTGTTCTGAAAAGGGCTAAAGCAATCACCCCCCCAAAATTATGTAAGTAGGAAAAAAGAAGAGACAAAAAATTATTCTCAGTGAGATGTTCCGGACTGAAGTAAACTGCATGATAAATCCCACAGTGTTTTATCTTTTTTAAACAAAATTATGATTCCTTAAGACGTGAGGGTTACTTCAATATGTTGTATTTTTTCATAAAAATTGGTATAATCAGGCATTTGCAGATCAGTGTATTTCCTTTGATCTGCTGTTGATTGACTGGCACATCTATCTACATTTTAACTATACTGGCTATGTGGTCACATATAGTTAGCTAATGATCCAGGATGTATTTGACATGCAGACAATATTATACACAGTGTTCACAGATGTCTGTTTGCATTAGGTCTTCTGATATCACCTGCTAAGTCACACCATAACATGGTTCAACATAACCCTGAACAAAATGTTTCATACCTATTATCATACAGTAAGAGGATGTTGCTCATGTTTGAAGATACCAAAATCATCAGTTGTCCTGCCCCCTGAATTAAAAATAACATTTATACTTCAAAAACATTAATAATCAACATTGATTTGTATTGGTCAGGAAAACCCTAGTCACACATAGATAAATACAAAACCATCTGTTGTACCTATGTTCAGTAAAACTACCACTGTAAGCAGTACTGTAACTATTGTAACCCGTAGATTATTCTATCCACTGTAGAAAAGACTTAGGATAATTTTGTACTTTTTTAAAGCAATATGATAGGTAATTGTGGTTTGGAGCTCTTCAGTTTGTAAAATCTACTGTAAAATACTTTTAAAATAATTATTTTAAGCATTCAAGATTAATTATATGTTACATTTCTTTTAGGAGAGCATTTTGTAATCTATTTGTAAAAGGTAAGAAGGACACTATCTCAAATGTGTTGTGATAAATGTTTGTCCCTTTTTCTTTCCTATCCCCAAACAGCCACTGCAAAGGATCAGGTTACAGAGCTTTTTTACAGTTTATTCAGTAGAAAAAAATGTGCTTTGTAAAGTGAACATGTTTTATTTTTCCCTGGATATGCATAAGATGATGAAATTGCCATAAGAAAATGAAGAAAGCAGTATTTTTTCTTTTGAAAAAATTCATTATTAATCTTTGTTAGTAAAAAATTTTCAGACAGATAATTTTATCATGCAAGAAATGGTTACCTACTCATAGTAACACTTGCCACTGTAATTGCCCATGTCAATGGCAGGGAAAAGTATTAACAGATATGGCAACGTAACAGAGTAATTATAAAGCAATACTTCACCATGTATCCTTCACCACATATGAAGTCTTCTTAAACAGTGATTACTTTCACTGACAGAAATTTGCTTCTGATTTCAGTTTGGAATTAGTTTTTTTCATCTTTGTTTTATTTTATTTATGTAGGTATGTATTTAGCCAAATCTGTATTTTTTTTTCTGCTCTTTTATTAGCCTTTTATTACTAGGTCCATCTATAGATATCACATAGATATGTACTGCCTGTGATTAGGTCATCTCTTTATCTTTTAAGACAAGTAAATGGAGTTCTGTAAGTATGTCTCTGAAACCTGTTAAAGACAGATATAAAGTTCTCCCTAAGTGCATGTTGCCTAGCTGAGACAGCAGTATAATAAAAAGCAGGCAGAAAAAAAAAAAAAGTATTCTGCATTTCTGACCATCAAAGAGTTCATTTTCAAAGCAGAACAAACATTTGATGACCTAATCACTTTTATTTAACCACTAGCTCAAGTAAGAAAGAAAGATACAGCTGGAGACAGGAATACAATTTGAATTCAGTTGTACTCCACCACTTAGCCATGAACTACGTGCTGCTACCAGTTTTGCTACTGGTAGAAGCATAAGGAAAATAATAAAACATGAGTTATTTTTGTGACTGTATGAGGACTGACATGTCTATTGCACTTCTAAAAATAAAGATTAAACAAAGATTAATTTTAAATCTTAAAATGTAAGATTAAGACATGAAGACTAAGACATTAAAACAGCAGATTATGATAGTAAAATGTTAGATTAAAACATAAAGCCACCCTAAAATATCAAGGAGATGTGATACATAGGATTGAGCTGCAGATCGAGTCAGAGTAGGAGTTGTACACAGCGTCATTTCTTGCAGGGTTTTCCCTTGAATAGCGCTTTACTTAAGTATCAAAAAAACCCCCCTATGAGTTCTCATTACATTCTGGGATTACATTATCAAGAGAAGAGATAATTAAATGCCCTTGTGCTTTTCTGTGACATACAGAAATAAAAGTGGGTTTGAAGTGTATTTTCAAATGGGATCATTGTTCTTTAAAATAAAATCTACATTTCATGAGTTCTATGCTTAACTTTTATTGCATTCCAAGCTATGTTGGCAGGTAACTTGAAAAAGCATGCACACACAACAAAAGAAGCATTCATGGATCTGTATTTACAGCTCTTACAACAATGCACTTCATAGTATTGTGAAAGTTGACTACATTTTTTATTTTGACATTGTAGTAAGTTCTGCGTTTCACTTCAGCTCATTTTTTTGTCCTTGATGCATTTGTTGAAACTGATATCACAGAATATAACAGCCAACACCCACTGAATAAACCCCCTAGTTTCTCTCCCTTGATCAAATCCCTAGATTCAAACCTTTCTTTTTACCATATAAAAACCTAATCAAAGGCTTGAAAACAGTGCAGGCAGTAACTCGCCTGCACAAATTAACACAATGAAGTTGAATTCCAAACAATTGCCCTCAGTTTCTATTTAGCTTTAAGTTTGTTGCTTCTGCTGCAGTTGCAGCTACCTGGTACAATACTGTTAAAGATACATATTCTACTTATATCAGCTGAAGTCCTGGCTTTACATATACAGAAATCTCATAAAAGCAGTTATTAACATAGTGGGGCATGGTGAGGTACAGCCACAATAGTAGGTGCATATAATGCAACCAGTGACAGCTTTATAAACATGAACAGGGGTAAGACCTAAAAGTTACAGTTAGGAATTTATTCATTGCATGTCTCCAAAACCAAAAAGCAAGGATGATATTCAAACATTTGATAAATGTTGAGAACATGGGTACTAAGAAAAGGATACATTGGTCAAATTGACCGCATCAATAAGAAAGACTGAGAAATTAGGAAAGCTGGTTACTGAAATGAAAGGCATTGAAGAGATGAAGGATTAAAATAAGATGACGACAGGGAATCCATTACAACCTAAATACACAAAAATATCTAGAATCTACATCTGCAGTAATGGTCAAACATGGGTGGAAATGGGAAGTGGTGAAATGACACTTCACAAGAAGGCACACAAGAAAAAAGCTTCATGTGAAAAACAACAGGACTGAATAGTAAGGACAGCTGTATCCTCAAAGTGACAGGATGTGTTCATAAAGGGAGGGTAGCCTAAAATTTACCTGAGTTAGCCTCATAAAAATACCCCAACTCATAGAGGGTGATTTAGAACTATAAATAAATAGAGAAGGAAAAGAAGGTAATGTGAAAAATTTGAGCTTGGCAGTATGCCAGCACAGTATACAAATGACATTGTGAATCTGAGGCTTCACGGTACTTGTTAAATGGGTAATCCCATGTGCGTGTCACCAGGAATCCAGTCTTCGGTGAGGCCGTAAGCTGTTTTTCCAGTTCGTGATGAGAACCACAAGTTGTGCAAGTCCACATACTAAGTTATCTTCATAAACTCTCGTTGCCTTGAATCTTGACTCTGACATCATATCCTAATTTATTGCCTGTCAGAGGCTTATTCCTTACTTTATAAATATAACCAGAGACAAGTAGTTTTGTCCCCAGTAACTCATGAATTGAGCATCCATATATATTATGGGCATGTCATCCCAAAGTGCCCTCAGTTTTCCACCATGTCATGTTTTCTCAGGATGGCATAATCACCAGATTATAAATTACTCAGGGGTCACACTTTCTTCATTTCAGCCAGGAAGGTATGCTAATTTACAAAAGAAAAATCAAGGATCATTAAGCCAGAGAATGATAGCAGAGATGCACAGTATTGATTAGGACACTGCTTGTAAGGAGGAGACCTGAGTCCTATTCCTTCATCTGAAAACTGTTTACAAGCATAAGGACAAAAATTAAAGCCTGCTAGCAGGAAGAGAAAAATAAATTCACTTACAAATGCATTTTCTCAAATTACTCAATCACCAAAGAAATGAAGATTTTTACCTCCACGTATTTCTATTCTGAAATGTACAAATACCTCTATTAAAAGTATACCCTTCACATTCCTCATCCTAGCAAGACAAAACATTGTTAAGAGCAAAGTGCATGTGTGCCATTTTACGTGGTAGTGGAATCTCCTTTCTACTACCACCTAAAATGCTATACCTGCCATGTCCTTCATTTACATAATTGCAATTTAATCTTATTTTTCCCTTTAGCTTGGGATTTAATAAGAATCTAAGATTTCATGATAAACACTATTAAAACAAAAAAAAAATGATCGAGAGAGACAGAGGCTGTCATTACTATGAGCATGCAGATGTTTTGTGATTTTATTATATTGTGAGCTGCCATCAGACACTCCTAATTTTAGCTTGTACACTGGTGTTCCTCCAATGCTAGTTGTTAATCTTCAGCTGAATCGCCATTTTTTATATACAGTGCATTGTCATTGCTCTATCTTTATTTGAAAGTATCAATACATACAGCAAGAAAGGTCTTTTTGAATGTGGCATCCAGCACTTAGTCTTCAAAAAGAAAACATCAATAATTGAAAGGAAAAATCAGCCCTAAGCCATGGATAAAGTATTTAGTCATTTACAAGTAGAAATAAAACAATATGAAACAAAGAAAGAAAGATTGTAATTGTGGCGTAGCAATAATGAGTTTTTCAAGAATGCCTTTTCCAAAATGTAGAGAAATACAAAGGAATTTGCAGGAGTAATTTAGCTATTTCAAAGGATGGGAAATTACAATATACAATTAAGTTCAAGGCTAAGCTTGACTAAAAGAAAGGGAAAACTGTACTCTTAGTACAGTCCAGCAGTTCATTATTTAACAAACAAGTACCACTAGCTTGACTAATTATTGATTAAGATTCACATTTTCTCCTCCTTGACTGAAAAGCAAAGTGGTATTAAGGCAGAGAATTTAGTCAGTTATGAGTAAAAATATTTTTGAAAAAATACTTTGTTCTTATTAATTCATATCTTCATATCTGAAGAAATTTATTTAAGAAAGGAATGTAGGATTGAGTGCAGCCTCAGCAATTTTGAGAATGACGCTAAGTGGTGCAGTTGATTCACTTGAGGGAAGGGATGCCACCCAGAAGGACCTTCACAGGCTTGAGGAATGCGCTGTTGTGTACCTCATGAAGTTCTACAAGGCCAAGTGCAAGGTCCTGCACATGGGTCACACCAATTCTCAATATCAGTACAGACTGGGAGATGAACAAATTGAGATCAGTCCTGCAGAGAAGGACTTGGGGGTACTGGTGGATTAAAAATTGAACATGAGCCAGCAATGTGTGGTTGCAGCCCAGAAAGCCCATCCTATCCTGGACTGAATTAAAGGAAATGGGATCAACAGGTCAAGGGAGGTGAATATTCTAATTAATGTCTGTAGCTTGAGGAAGGGACCATTCTCAAAAAAATCATGGCATCTTCCAGAAGAGGAGCAGAAAAGAGTAGAAAATATAGATTATTTATCCAGGATAACTGCACAAAAACAAGCTATTACAATAACATTTGGTATTACCAATATCAAACACAGTAAAAACAACTTTCTTATTGTGACCAAGTTTCCAGTACTTTCCCGGTATTGAGGTTTTTACAGTTTTGCTTTCAATGTTTCTGTACTGTTTTGTTGTGTTACTGAAACAATCTATGAAACAGCATGTCAGGAGTTTAACATAATATCAACTTGCATGACATAGTAATCAGTTTGAGTTTCACAGTTTATAAATTTTGGCAGTTTGAGCTGCTAAACATGTTACATCTGTTTTCAAACTGAATTAATGGGGTTGTACCATCACAGATTTTGTCTTTCTGAGCAGCAGAATTTTATTTTTTTAATTGCATTATTATGCAATTGGGTTTTTGAGCTTGCTTGCCTGTACTTTAAAACATTAGATTATTGTTAGGGTTATTTTTTAAACTTTTTTCTTTTTTTCATATAAGAAGTTCAGTCATCTAGTCTCCAGCTTGGTGAATTACTTCATTTTCATTGTTAATTAATCATACTAGAGAAAATTATCCCAAATTAGCAGTTTATGAACGTGGTGGTGCAGACTGCCCCTCCCTGCCCTCCGGCCATGCTGTGATGTTGGGATCAGCCAACATCGTGTTCTTGTCTTGGTTGTAAGTGGACTGAGACAGTCTGGCACTTTCTTATCATGGTTGCAGGTGCAGTGAGTTTGGCCATTTGGGTACTTTCTTGTCCTAGTTACAAGAAACAGTGAGTTAGAAAGATTAGCCACGCCCTAACCATGCCTGATATTCTTGTTGCATTGGGAAACGTACCTGAAACTCCTGCTGCCCGGATCATGGCCTGCTCTGGAAGGTACCAGAATTACCTGACAAGAATTGTGACCAAGAGGGAAAAATAATGACCAAAGTCAATCATCTTGTGATCCTATGAATAGCGATCCTAAGTGAGACCCTTTGAGCTCTCTGGGATCACAGCAGATTGTGACCCAGTATCTGCCCCTGAGGTGGGACACCTCTCATGGTAGATATCACAAGGATATTAAAGTATAGGTTTTATGAGGATATTGAAGTGTAGATGTCACAAGGATTTTACACATAGATGTTGCAATGATTTCAGAGGTTGTCTGCTGACAAATGCCAACAGAAGAAAAGAGTGAGTAATTCACCACTATTGCATTTCTTGAGGTTTCAAAGATCATTTGGTACCAATAATTTACTACTTTTTGCAGAAAGAAAAACAACTTATAGAGGCTAACCTCTATCTCTGTTTGTGTGTGTGTTTGTGTGTGTGCTTTGATTTAGGAAACTCTGTTGTAAGTCTCAATTGAATCTTGCCATTTTTGAATCTTTAACTAGGTTGCTGTGTTGATTATAGAAAATTTTGTTAAATCACTTTGATCATTGACTGATAATTAAGTATAGTTAAAAATCATACAACCTAACCTGTGTTATTAAATCTTAAATTGGTGCTACCTCAAATTAACATTTGCGACAATGAAGTATTGCTGGTAAAAATCTATTGTATTTTCCATTTAATAAATTCCCTTCTCTATTTATCTGAAAAACAAATTTAGAAAGTGGATGCTTGGCATAACAAAGAAGTACACAACTTCTCCAACGTCCTTACAGCACATGCACAGAACAATGCCCCCTCAAACATCTGGATAAGAAAGTTTTGACCTATGGAAGTTATCAAAAAGGACACTCAAATCTGAACATATTGCAACAGGACCCCAAGTCAGCGTTGAGTTTCATATCAAAATAAAAAGTAACAACTTAGGAAATAGCTACAAGGTAACCTGATTTGTGTGATGGAACTTTTCCTTAATTTGTGCCCAGTCTTTCATGCTGTGGTGAACTTTTTCTCTGTTTTGCCAAACCTGGTTTCCTTCTCAGCCCAGGTCTCTGCTTTAAGAAAAAGTTCTGTGTTCCTCTCTACCATTGCTCAAAAGGAATAATCAAGAGACTGTTCGCTCCCCCCCAGTGAGGCCTCAGTCTGATGCCTCTGCAGCAATTCCATGAACACCAGCTTCTGAGGCTGCAGAGTTTTAAAGGAACAGAAGAAAACAGTGCACTGTAGGTCTATGTGAGATACAGTACTAATGAGCAGAAGACTTCACTGATTATATTATTCTGTAAAAATCTCTGTGAACTAGGGCAAACCAAAGCACAAGAGAAAAGTGGAAAGGCATTCTGGAGTTCTTTTGTTGACGACATTACTGAAAAATTGGCCAAGATGGATAAAATGCTGGTGTCTTGAACCCTCAGGAATATAACGTGACCCCAAATCCACATCAAGTTCCATGCAAACTGTGAAAACGTGCTGCTGGAGCACTACAAGAAGGCTACATTTGTTTAAAATGTTTAATTTTTGTGATGAGTAATTATTTTGACAACTTAAGCACTTTTCTGAGGTTGACTGAAGCTTTTTTTGCTGTTAACAGGATTAGGCACAAATGCAGATGCTGGAGTCAATAACATTCTGCTTCTACATCAGGACAATTGCATACAAGGTAATCTCATTTCAAATGCACGTGTAAATCCCTATACAATGTATTCAGATGGTCCTGTGATGTTTGTACAATCTGTTTGGTAATACCAGTACTGATTTCCTGTCTCTCAAAGGACTGAGCTGAGTCAAAACGTGTAACTGATCCTACACTTGTATCAGACATATTGCTGTTAAGATGGTGTCCTGGTTCGGGAAGGGATAGGGTTAATTTCCCCAAGGAGCCAGCAGGGGACACAGGTATTCCATCCCCTGTGACCCATGCCCAGGCTGGTGGGGGGAGCTAGCTGGGGGAGGGGGCAGGAAGTCGGGGCTGGGAGCGGGAGGTGGCGGTCCGGTCCGGTCAGGTCAGTGAGCGGCGGCACTGTAATCGCGTTCGTATATTCCTTTACTGGTGTTATTGTTATTGTTTTCTCTTCCCTTTGCTGTTCTGTTAAACTGGCTTTATCTCAACCCACGAGTTTTGCCTTTTTCTTCCGATTTTCCCCACAGCAGTGGGAGTGGAGCAAGCCGCCACGTGGTTCTTTGTTGCTGGCTGAGGCCAAACCACGACAGATGGCAAATGTGTGATCGATGTTAGGCTGAGTCTTCAATGTTGTTTTTCTACTTTATATACGTAGAAATAAGGTTCATATTAGTTAATGAACTTGTGCAGAAATCTCCAGCTGTCTTTGACTAGTGGGTTGTCCAAAGGAGAAGAACTTAATGTTTGAAGAAGCAAAGTAGCTTGAAAAGGAAATTTCAGGCTAATTGTCATTTTCTTTATCACGGTTGTTCCTTCTTGGGTTGGCAAAGGTTACAACATTTGATCAACATTAATATTTCCAGTACTAATATTTACAGTTTGAACTCCAATCTGTAGAAATTATAAGGGACAAAATCCCATATGTTTGGAAGAATTTTAACCAATCCATACTGCTCTTTAGTCTGGATCCCTTGCTGAGTCTGACTTCTGTTGCTCTCCTTTAAATGGAGATTTAATTCCCAGTGAATAAACTGTCTCGCTAAAGTCTGGTGCTAAAAACTGTGATTGCAAATTGTATCACTCAAAAGTTTTATATATTGGAAGACAGACAGGAACATTTAGGTTAATAGCAATGTACTAAAACTTGAAAACTTTAGTTTTCTTCTTAGTTTAATCTGTCACTAATACATTCACTCTAATAAATAGACTTGCTGTCTTGAGGCAGAGTCTTAGGGTCAAAGCAAGATTCTTCTCTTCCTGGAAGAGTTTCTCATACTAGCAAATAAAACTCTAACCATCAAGATCTCAGAGCTGCATCTGTTTCTGACCTATCACCAAAGAATCACCTCACCTTTTAAAGCAACTGCTCTTCATAACAGCTGGAAGTTTAGTTAAAATTTATGTTTTGGCATAAAAGAGCATTGTGAGGAAGTCAGAACATCTATCTAAAGAGTGAGAGTGAAAGAGGACAAAGATATACAGCACTGGTCCTCCCAGTTTCCTCCCTATTTCTATGTACCATGCAGGCGAAAGTGGAATTACTCTGAGTGGTGCTGTTGCTGATAAGTTCTGAATTTAAGTACCTTTAAATCACTTCTGTATAATCTAACAAAAGCTCCATCACACCAACCCTGACTTTTCTTGCACTGTCTTATTTTTTTCAAGGCTTTAAATTTTAGTGCAGGAACACATGATTATGTATAATAATTTACCTCTGAGACCTCCCAGAACTGTAAAGTGTGTTCAGGTCCATGGAGCAAAGAGTAAAATTTGCTTCAAACAAGATGAACTTATTTTCCCACATTTGGTGTTTTCATGACCTATGCACACTCTCTGCTGAATGGCCAAAAGAACCATAATTGCTAAAAAAAAAAAAAAAGAGTTAGCGTACATTTCCACTATGAAAAATATACTACAGACTATATAAATGGTCTTACTGATACACATTCTATGCATCGCAATATTCATCCAAACGGACTCAAGTGATCTGTCATTCTTCAAACTTAATTAAGCATGTTCAAGTATTCAAGGGCAAATAAATCTACAGGAACATAAACTGTAACATTTTCTCTAATAACTCAGTAAAACCTAAGCCTAAGGGGATGTAATAAGAATTAATTAAAGTAATTCTTTACAAATACTTTACCGAGAGGATCTTTTGAAAATTAGAGGGTTTCCAGTAATTTATTGCTAGGAAGAGAATTAAATATCTTTTCTAGGAAAGTTCACATTAATTTTAATAGTCTGATAATTATTATATCAATTATATCATTATTATATCAATTCTTTTCCCTCTGGAATCTTGTTTTTTTCTCCTTAGTACTGAACAAACTAGAAGAAAGATCAGATTTTCTCAAATCACAAAAGACATTCTCAGCACACAAGTAAATCTTAATTATTCACTACCAGTGTTGCAAACTCATAAGTTGCACTCCCAAATTGAAACATTTCTGCCCTTTATTCTCTATGTGCCAGAATCCCAAGTCCTGGCTACCTTTACCTTCATCATAAAACACTATTTCTTTTCCCCAGTCAACCAACTACTGGACCAGCTTCTCCCTCCTGTTAGGTTTGTTGACCTAATATCATCTTTCCATTTCTGCACTTTGCCTGTCTCCTTTCCACCTCCTTCCCCAGTTATTGATATCTTTGCATTCATATCAGGCATCTTCTTTAATCACATTGTCCACATTAAAAATGAATTAAGGTATATTGCAAAAGAGGTAATTTTTCTGTTTTCTTCTGTGTTACTCAGACCATGTTCATAGCAGTTGGGTTGCAGTTGCTGGGTGCAGCCTTTTCAGTCCTTGACACAGGTGCTACTCCACCGCGAAATTTTAACCATGTGCTCCGAAGCCTGGTGAAGTTAAAATTTTTTAAAAATTAGGTTAACAGAATTTTAAATAATAGAGAATAGACTATTTTTCAGTAGCCTTCATTTTGGTAATATTGGGAAAGGAAAGCGGGGGCGGGGGGGGAAGGACCCATGAAAAGATCACGCTAAGACAGCTTCAGTCCAAAAATTAAAATATGATCAAGTCTCAAGCAATTGAAAAAAGGGTAGAAGAAGTTACTGAAACACATGAAAATAAGTCTGCTCCAGTAACACCAGTGCAAGGTCTTCATCAGTAGTTCTCTCTTCTAGTTCTCGAGATACTGTTAGAAACCAAACAAGGAGAAATCACCTTTCTTGTACTAGTTGGGAATTCAGGGAGCTGAGCGAGGCTTGCTTACCTACATATGAAATATATCTTGCACCTAGATCTATTTTAACTCACCTGACAGTTTATAATTGGGAAGTAGAAATCCTGTAATACAGTGGACATAGTTTTTTTGTTTTACATTTATTTAAAAGAATGTATGAAATTATGAGGCCAAATCAAGGAGATAGTCTGTTTCGTCTTCATATAGGAAAAGTGGATATTTCCTAAATTTAGACACGTAGCAGCTTGCTCACATTTATAAAACTGACCTGTGGGACACCTGCTGCTGACTTTCTGTGAGAAGCCAGACAGAGAGCAAAATGATCTGTTAAACGGAGACCTACTCACTTAATTTTTGCTGGAAGAAGAGAGAAAGACTTTGGCAAACTTCTGTAAGTCAAACTTGTAATTATTGTTCCTCAAAAGATAAATTTATTGAATTTTGAGCTAGCAAGGGATTTTAAAATTTGATATATCATTTTTGTGCTCTGACATTGGGCACCATGGAAGAATACTTGTTTAAAAGATACCCCGAACATCTTGACACTGGATATGTTACCTCAGCGCTACATATTGATTGAACAAGATCTCACTAACTGGAATTTGAAGTGCTTCATCAGAGAAAGACAGTACCAACAAATGACCTCAATACACCCACCTGTGCACTAATGATAATAAAGTAGAATTATATATGGCCACTGTGATCAAATTACTGTAATAAGTAATTTAGCAAAAGAATTTTGCTTCAGCTAAAATGAATGTGTGCTTGCTATGCCTTTGGAAAAGGGATAGTGCTAGATAGGATATCAGACGAAAGCAACAGTTGAAAGTAGCAAACCCTTGCGAAACAAAGGGTAGTGTAGCTAGCAAAGATAACCACAGAAGTGTAAGGAATAAAGAAGCCACAAGAAGGACATGGTGATAAAGACTTCAAGCCTCCCTCCAACGACTACCAAGAAGACCCCTGAGGAAGCACAGCGCCTGCGCCACTAGAAGGGAGGGGGTATGTTTGGGGTGGGTTGCATTCCAAGAACTCATTGATTATGCAAACTATGTTCCAAGAAAAAACATGAATAGGTATAAGGAATACAAAATAAAAACAAGCATTTGTAAAGAGAAAATGAGCCACAGGAGGAGAAATCCCCTGTGTAACTCCCAGCGCTGTAATAAATATTCTTTGCTCCACCGAATTTGCCCCGGACTAAAATTAATACATTGAGCGTGTTTCTCACATTACTAAACTGTCCCCTAAAATCTTACTCATTTACAAGAATCATACTTTCATTACAGGGAATAAAGCTTTTCTAGATATTTTATACCTTAAACTACACAGGAAGTAGTCACACAGCAGCCCTGCCAACACAGTGTAACTCTATTTAAAAAGAAGCTGCTAAAATGGACTTTTATGTGGTGTTAATAAACAGTGGAGAACAGTCACGCATGCTGCTACTAAAATACGACCTAAAATGTAACCTTTTACTAATGACTCATACTTTCATTTCTTTATTCATCGGAATATGTATTTCTTAGAGATAATATACCATCATCATGTAAGAATAATTGCAAAATAGATTGGAAAGACAGAACATACCAAGAACATGAAGGAATACTGTTGGATGTAAAGAGATTAACAGTTTCAGCCTTCAGGCTACAGGGTTGTATACAACTAAACAACAAGAAAGGTTTGAGGTCCTTATGTACCCACTACCACCATTCGCTTCTTACCCTGACTCCTTGCAGCCAACTCATGCTTCTAAAGTCAGCTGCACCAGTCCTTTATCCTAAAAACAGTCATCCTGACTGCAGCAGCTGAACCATATAGTCACCCCTCTCCTCTTCCTCAATGGAAAGTAAAACTTTTCTCTGATAAAACTCATTTGCAGATGATCAGGTTGTTCAATGTTAATAAAAATAATTTCACTAAGAGAAAACTAAGTTCCTGCTAACACTGTGCATTAGTCTCTGCTGGGCAGTTTGTCAAATGTGAATTGGCAAGGCTGAGTTTGAAATATTGACCCCCTTGTGGAAGACCTGCCTCAAACTCATCTGTTTCTAAAACTTTCTACAAGGATAGAAATCTTTCTACTGTATATGTGAAATATTATAAAACCATCCAGGCCACATCATCATTCGTAAATGACTGCAAATAGCCTGCTTTTATTTAAAGACCCAGATAGGTAACATTTGGAGAAAATTATTATCAAATTTTTAAACACTTATCTGTATGCTGGTAAGTAAACTATTTTAAGCATTAACACTGTTATCAAACAGAATGATAAAGAATCAAGATAAAAAAAAGATAAGCACTTTTGTTAAATAAACTAATCCTTCTGCTTTAGCTTTGAAATAAAAAATATATGATATTTACTTATTTCTGTGAGGCACTTTATAAGTGCCTTATATGTACTTTATAAGTCTGAAAAAAAAAATTAATTGCTAAACGCAAACAGTAACAAAAAAGAAGTTCCATTGTTTCCAGCACATTCAAGTTCTTAGTAAACTGGGAGAGCAATGAAATTTATATCAATGTTGTGTTTGTTTTTTGCAGACCTACAGTGTTGTGTATGGGTCTTAAAAATAACCTAGTACATTAAAGGATTGACTGTGAGCCAACCAGGTGGACCATGAGCCAGCAATGTGCCCTTGCAGCAAAGAAGGCTGGTGGTATTCTGGGTTGCATTAGGAGGAGTGTTGCCAGAAGGCTGAGGGAGGGGATCCTTCTCCTCTACTCAGCACTGATGAGCCCATGCCTGGAGTTCTGGGTCTAGTGTGGGGCTCCTCAGTACAAGAGAGATATGGACATACTGGAGAGAGTCCAACGAAGGGCCACGAAGATGTCAAAGGGACTGGAGCGTGTCTCCTATAAGGAAAGGCTGAGAGAGCTGGGACTGTTCTGCCTGGAGAAGAGGAGGCTTGGTGGGGTATATTATTAATGTAAATAAATTCCTGAAGGGAGAGTGCAAAGAGGGTGGAGCCAGGCTCTTTTCAATGGTGGCCAGTGACAGGACCAGAGACAATGAGCACAAACTGAAACACAGGACTGAAACACAGGACAAACTGAAACATCAGGAAACACTTTTTTACTGTGAGGTTGACCAAGCATTGGCACAGGTTGCCTAAGGAGGCATGTCCTTGTGTCAAATTTGATGTAATTATTTATATTTTAATAGTAGCAACTACAAAAATAGTTTTCATGCAGTTTTCCAGTTGTTTTTTATTGAAAATTAAAAATAGAGTTGTTGCTGAACCTTTCAATTTCTCCTATATAGCAATATCTGAGGAAGGATAACTATGTTAATTCATTACTAGGGACTGAATGCTTCTGTCCTGTCCTGTCCTACCCTATCCTATCCTGTCCTGTCCTGTCCTGTGCTGTCCTAATCCTAATCCTAATCCTAATCCTAATCCTAATCCTAATCCTAATCCTAATCCTAATCCTATTCCATTCTATAGAATGCTCTTATCTTCTACTGTCTAAACTATAAGGGAGTATTAGGCAGTAAGAATGGGACATAGCTTGCACATTGTACAAGATGGCGTACAAACTAATGCTGTCTCTAACAATTTATAACTTTTGGATAACACAAGACTGAAAAAAAATGAGATAACTTCTTCAAAATTTCCATGCAGATGTATTGGCCGGTATCATCAGAATAAGAAATATAGAAAATTTTTTAGTTTCATGCTAATTCTAAATTAACAACTGATGATTTCATCTGTAAGTTCTTGGAAAAATAACAACTGCTATACAAAACCACCGAAAGAAGAAGCATAGCTCATTTGCTTTTCATAAAATATCAATATAAATTTCAAGGAAAGCTAAGTTGTATCTCAGGCAAGGGACAGAAAATTGCAAGCAATCATGTTAGTGAGACAGGTAATTCAGTTCACCAGATAAAATCTTAGCTGGAAGCAACTCTGGCATAAAATATTTTCATATAAAGTACCTTAAATTTTGGCAATAATGGTAAATACCTTAAATTTTCATTATGGCAACTGGGCTGACAATGAGTTATTCAAAGTCACGTAACTTGATCACTTGCTGTAATCCACTTATATCTTCAAATAGGCCATAATGAGCACACAAAGAGTTTGGAACAGAGTTCTACTTGGAGGTTTTTTTGGTGTTTTTCTTTTTTTTTTAAGTGGTGCAGAAGCAAACAAAATTGCTTTCAAGAAGACTCCTAATCTGCTCAGATTAAGAATTTCAAGCAGTGTAAATTGGTAGAGCACTGCAGAAATGAAGAGAGTTACAATGAGATATATCTGCCTAGTAACTGTCCCATCTTATTCTCACTTCATATGAATTGTAATCAGGGCAATTTCATGGAAGTTACAATGAAGCAAAATGCAGATCTCTTAGGACGAATGGTTCCTTCTGCTCCTTCATTCCCTCATATAGTATGGAGTTCAAATTTGCCTTATTCTTTCAGTTCTTTTATTCATGTGATACAAAAAGCCCAACTGTGAGAAAAATCAGGTATTCTACAAGTACATTATATGTTTCCACTTAAAAATGTCACAGGAGCTTTAAATGGATTGTCTTTAGGTGGAAACACAGTTAGAAATACTGAGAAATGTAAGCTTTCCATTCTATAATTTATCAACAGAGTTTCCTGGTATCACTGTTTACTAGGATGAGTCCCTATCGCTTTTTTTTTTGCAACTAAGTTTCTCTCTTACCTGTATCTGAAATAATTGTAGCTAACTAGTGAAGGACAAACCTCATTTTTTTAGTTTGGATAAATCTCATTAAAAAGTTAAAGTTCTTGAGTTATACTTTCAGCCCAAAGCTTAAAACTGAAGAAAAAACAACAATAGAAACATATTCTATTCTATTCTATTCTATTCTATTCTATTAAGTTATTATAATTATAGCCATACATGACTTAGAGATTTATTATACTGTTATTAGTGTTACAAAGTTACAAAATGCTTATACACTGCCAATGGTGCCAATCTCTGACAGGAAAGTTAGGGCATGTCCGCAGTGAGATTCAAGTTGACGTTGTGGTTGATTATTACTTACTGACACATTACTTACTGACACATTACTTCCTTGGGGAAGGACTTTTTACTAGGGCATGTAGTGATAGGACAAGGGGGAATGGCTTCAAACTGGAAGAGGGCAGGTTTAGATTAAACATTAGGAAGAAATTTTTCACTTTGAGGGTTGTAAGGCACTGGAACAGGTTGCCCAGAGAGGTTGTTGAGGCCCCATCCCTGGAGGTGTTCAAGGCCAGACTGGACGTGGCCTTGGGCAACCTGGTCTAGTGGGAGGTGTCCCTGCCTATAGCAGGGGGGTTGGAACTCGATGATCTTCAAGGTCCTTTCCAACCTAAGCCATTCTATGATTCTATGGCACACAACTGAACTCAGAAAAATTACATCATAGATAAAATATATTATATGTTTACTTATCTACTATGATCTGTTTAATCCTTTCATTAGAATTAGACAAGTACTAGCCACAGAAATTAGGTGAGCAAGTACAGTACAAACTAAATTACTTCATACTTTCAGCACGTTATATGATCAAATAAGAATACTAATGTTATGTAAACTTTGCAGCTTGTGATCATTAAGGTAATTTTAAACGAAGTTATGTGTATTACTTACTAGCAGAGTTATTTTACCTACAGAGCTTCTTTTCCTCCCAATTTAAATTGTTGCTCTTAAATTTTATGACAGCAATGGTTCATGCTGGACCTCCAGCTGAGAAATTTTAGTTAGGTGTTACCTTAATGGGAATATATGCTAAATGTTAATCTTATATGCCAAATCTTATGTTCCAAACCTCAAGAAAAGACCTTGAACAGTCTAATAGAGAATGGACTTTAACATTATGAAGGTTGTTCCAGACAGAACATATTATCCTTTTAGCTATCCTGAAAATAGGTGCTTTATAACATACACAGCATAATTCAAGGGGAACTCGTCAGTGATCTGCTACACCCTCTGTCTATGGAGCCAGATGACATCCACTCAAGGGTACTGAGGGAGCTGGTGGACGTGTTTACCAAGCCACTTTCAAGCATTTATCAGCAATCTTGGCCAACAGGGAGGTCCCAGTTGACTGGAAGATGGCAAATGTGACACCCATCTAACAAGAAGGGCCAGAAGGATCATCCAAGGCACTACAGGCCTGTCAGTCTGACCTCAGTGCCAGGGAAGGTTATAGAGCAGAATAGAGCAATCTTGAGTGCCACCTCATGGCATGTACAGGACAATCAGGTGATTAGGCCCAGTCAGCATGGGTTTATGCAAGGCAGGTCTTCCTTGACTCACCTATGACAAGGTGACCCGCTTAGTGGATGAGGGAAAGGCTGTGGATGTTGTTTACCTGGATTTTAGTAAAGCCTTTGACACTGTTTCCTACAGCATTCTCCTGGAGAAACTGGCTACTCATGGCTTGGACAGGCGTACTCTTCACTGGGTAAAAAACTGGCTGGATGGCTGGGCCCAAAGAGTTGTGGTAAATGGAATTAAATCCAGGTGGCAGCCGGTCACGAGTAGTGTTCCCCATGGCTCAGTATTTGGGCCAGTTCTGTTTGATATTTTTCTCAACGATCTGAATGAGGGGATCGAGTGCACTCTCACTAAGTTTGCAGACAACACCAACAAATAGTAGCACCAACAATGCATGCAACCAAGTGTATGCCTATTACAAAAATCCAGCTGATGTACTCTCTTCTCCAGCAAGATGTGCCTGTGTCATAGACACCTTTCTGTTTAACAGATATATGGACTAGAGCTGCCATAAAAAGAAAGCAAGCTAAAAAGTGGTCATATTGCTTCCTGAAACCCTCCTTTCAAAGAGAGGTTATACAGAAAGAGAGAATCAGACTCTTTTCAGAGATTTGTAGTGGAAAGATCAGACTAGATATTAGGAAAAAAAGAATCTTACCATGAAGGTGGTAAAGCACTGGAACAGGTTGCTGAAACAGGTTGGGAAATGTCCATCCTATAATCAGAACTCAGCTGGACAAGGCTGTGAAGATGACTGAAAGCTAATGAGTAAAACAGGTTGCCAAGAGATATTGTGAAGTCTCTGTTCTTGGAGATATCTAAACCCTGACTGGGCAAAGTCCTGGACAACAGAATCATGTTAACTCTGCTTTGAGCAGGGGGGCTGGCGTAGGTGATCTCCAGACACACCTTCCAACCTCAACTATTCTGTGATTCTGTTATTATGCTGACAACAAGAATAGTGATTTTTTTGTTGTTGTTGTTTTATAATTTTATTCTTTTCCTACTTCTTTTTCACTGCAGGTTGTCATGAAGGTGCCCTTTAGGAGATGTCTTAGGCAGAAAAACACCCCAAAGATTCATTTCAGAATTATGCAAATTACTGTTTGTCCAGAAGTGAAAGTCTTCATAATATTTTTCTATTAACTTTTCACTGACCTTCTTTTAGTGGTTTAGATCACATTCAAATTAGAAGTATTATCCCAAAATGAAATCAAAGCATTTGCAACAGATACTGAAATCAGCATTATTGTCTTTTTCAAAGCTTTCTCCTTTTTGGAAGAAATAGTTTGTTGAATGTTACCTAAATCCATAGAGTTTAGGCACCCTTCAGATTGTATTTTTTTTTTTTTTTAGAAAAACATATTGTATACCTTAAAAATTGAATGTTTGAGTTGTAAAAACAGAGCCCAGAGTTTAGTGAGAATATTTCTAAAGACTGGATGAGATAATGACTATATGCTTGCAAACCATCTCCTTATGATTTTGACATTATTTTGTATCATAAAGTATTATGGTCTTTTACAGCAAGAAACTTGAAGATAGACCTGCTTAGGCTGACATGATTTAGACACTGACAACAATGCATATTCAGGACCTGAATCATTATCTTTCAATAATGTATTAAAAATTCCATCAACTTTTGTCTTTTAGTTATTTCCATCATATAGCATACATTATAAAAAATTGGAAAGAATTTAGTAAAGGAAAATGCTTCCAGTGTATAATAACACAGTTGACAGTGTTGGGTCAAGCAATCAGTAATATATAACCATGGCTAGGTATAAAATATACATTAAAGTAACAGACAAAGTAAGTTAAATGCATCCGATATTAAAATAGTTCATTTAGTGAACAATTTACTGATATATTAGAGTGGTTCCCATCTGTGTGACGACATTGAACCATCAATTAATAGCAAGGGTCAAATTTAACTGAGATTTCCTTCAATCGACAGAGTCCAATTTCAACTTAAATAACTTGCATGTCATCATATCAAATGGTAGAAATCTAAAGCTGATATTTTGAGCCAGAACTGAAGAGACATCTGGAAAACAGAATATAGTTAATCTTGGGATGTGTAATGTATTAATACGAGGTATCTCCAAAACTTTTAAACCTGGCAAGACACCTAGTTATGTTGGTATTTGGGGACACAACTGAAAATTTTCCAGAGAGATTCATAGAAGTAAAGCCCAACAGTTTCTTAAATGTCTCCACAGCATCCCTCTAGGTTAGATTCTCCAGAGCAAAGAACTGTGCGTTTTTGTAAGCATACCTGTTTAGGTGCTAAACTTATGTCTTCTGGATTTTTTCTGTCTATAAACATAAATTCTACTTTTTCATTCTGTATTCTGAATATCTCTGTCAAGAAAAATGGACTAAAGCAAGAAGACCCATTAACAAAAACCTCTTACTATTACTGGATATATTGTTTGTGTTATATTACATTGACTTTTGGTAGGGTCTTTCACTAGTCAATACAAATCAGTTCTAAGATATAGCACCCTGCACAAGTGTAACATTAGAAAACCACTTGAAAATGGTTAGGCAGGTGGTAAATAATCATACCATTGAATACACAAGCTCCATTTTACACAGGTTTGCAAAGTCTACCTTTTAGGAATTAAATCTTAATTCAGAAGAGGGTATGTTCCTGAAGTTAAATAAGGGTGAATATACAATTGATTTTTACACTGTGGTCTTAGTTTAGCTTAATTTTAACTTCTAGCAAAAGAAGACGTGTTATGCCTCCTGCCACACAGCTCTCCATTATATTTTTCCTGGTTTGAGGTAAGACAGAACCAATTTTCTTTTCAGTAATTTTACTTTTCAGTAAACTGCTCTGCTAACTCTCTGAAATCAATGGCATATTCTTCAGGTGGTGCCTGCTACCAGAGTGATAAGGCCTGATGTTTCTAATATATGCCAAGGAATAGTATGCAGAGAGGCTCTTGCTTACACTTGTTGCTATAACAACCAAGGTCAGCTAACTTTGTTGTGTGCCACATTGGAAGCAGAAGAGCATAGAGGGGTTGCACCTGCGGGGAGGAGTGGACAGGACAGGTGACCCAAAGTTGACTAATGGGGTATTCCATTCCAGCTGCATCACACTTAGTATAAAAGATGAGGGATCAAAAGGGTTAGCCCTCTTTTTTTTCAATGGCTGGTGTCTGGGGAGGACTCTGTGTCTGCCTTTGGTCCTGATTGTGTGTTCCTGAATCCAGACCCAGAATCCAGTTCCTGTTCATTGCTGAGTTGTATATATTTCATTATTTTCTTCTTAATATTATTCTATTTTCTTTTTATTATTTTATTATTAATATTTCATTAAAGTAGTTTAGTTGCCTTTCAACTTGTCTCTCTCTTATTTTCTCTCCCTCATTCTCTGAAGGGAGAGACATTAAAGAGAGCATCTGTTGTTCATTCAGTGGCCAGTCCCGCTCAAACCACTACAACATTTTTATTATTGTGCATGATAATGTAGTTCTAAAGCACTGAACAGGGAGAAAAGGCAAATCTTTGCACATTTTGTAGCTCATCATCCACCAAGAGGCCCCAGCAACCCACAACCAAGGTCCAAGAAGAAAGATGTTTATACCTCTTTCAAGATTTCAAATCAAGATTTTGTGTTGGCTGTTTCTACAAGAAACCACAGCTGTGATGAATTCTCATCAATGTACAGGACAGAAATGGCAGGCTTTGTTTTAAGTTTATGTTAATTGGCAGTAAATTAAATTAATTAAAATTCCTCTAGTTGAGACTTTTTTGCCAGCAATACAAGGCCACGATGACCCGTGTATTTCAGGCTCAAGCCCTTGTAAAGGACAGACAGGCTGAAATATCCCCACAGCCATTAGTAGATCTGTGAACTCAATAAGACTGATGCACTTGACTTGCTGCCTGTTACCGGAAATACACAGGCAATGCTCCATCTCTCCTGCCTTTTATGGGAAACTCTGCCCCAAAGTATAATAAAACAAAACAAACAGCCACTTCAAACAGAAAGTCATCACTCCAAAACATTTAGCATTTCACATTAAAAAGAAAGCAAAAAGCAGAAACTGACTACATAATGGTGACACTTAAAATATTTTCCTAATGTATAAGGGCATGGTCAAACCACCTGATAGTCTTGGTTAAGACTATTAAAAATATGGAATCTTGTAGAGTAATATATCTGCAGACAGCAGATACACAATATTAAGTGGAAGGTGAATTTCTGTGTGGTACAGCAAGATTATTTCAAGCTTGGGTCGTATTTTCAGAATGTCTGGCAGTTCAGAGGCCAGGGCAGTTCAGAGGCCAGAACGCTTCAGAAAAAAAAAAGTTTTATGTTTTATTTCTGAAAAAGGACTGTGTTCATATTAGTTCTGGCATAAAAATACCATACAAAAGTTTACACAGGTGAACTTTCATGAATCCAAACACTAGCCACCTTGGGAATGATGAGATAAAATGTTCTTTGATGTTCTATTCATCAGATCCATTGGCAAGTGGAAGACAGATTTAAGAGGAAAATATATTCAAATAATAACTAAGGCTTCAGAGACACAGTAGGAAAGGCAATTGTTGAAGTACTTTATCTGCTCTCTGATTTTTTTTAGAGAGTAGAATTCAAGAGAAAAATAATAATGCTAAAGTACATTTTCTGAGGGCAAAAATAAAATGTCTCATAGAAAAATTTACATAACAATGATCGTGATATAGATAGGAGCAGAAGGCTGTTTAGTGTTGTCAAATATTGGCTAAAACATGAAGTGAGAACAAAAAAATGTCAGCAAAAAAGACAGACAAACTTTAAATGAAAATATATTTCTGAAGTGCATTAATCCATTTATACAGTGATCTAAATGAGTATTATTGTATTTTCATTAGTCTATAGAACCCTTAGGCCATGTCAATAGTGTTAAAAATCCATCAACAGACTTCAGAGCAGCTTTTCGGTTTATATAATTAAAGTCACATTTAATTTATGTTTATGCCTTGTAATTAAAGATTTTTTTTTTATTTTTCCATATTTTAAAGTCAAACTTACATGTTCACATACTTACAATTTGATACTTACAGCAGGCTCGATGAAACATATTGTTAAGGAATTAGATGGTTTCAGTCTGCAACCTTCAGCCCTCTCTCAGGTTATCATTTTCAACAAGTTAATTCTTTCAGTCTGGGATCTTACCACCTTGCTACTTACTCTTCTGGCTAGACAACTTCAAACCTCTCATGCAACAGAATGGAGCACATACTCTGCAAGGACTGTTTCATTATCTCCTCCTAAGATCACTAATTGTTTCACCTCTATTCCTGTAGCATTTCACCGTGTTGTAGAAAAGATCTGTACTTTTTCCCATTAGAAATCCATCAAATGCAGGCCTACATTTCATATTATCCAAATCTTAAAGTCCATTCCACCACCATTGCTCTCAAAGGACTATTTACTTGAAAACATTGCGAAGATGTTAAATCCTGCTTGTGAGTATTGAGATAAATATATGTGTTTATGGATGAAAAATCCCATCATGCAGTAGTTCTCTATAAAGCGCTGTAAGTACTCAACAGCAGAAGTTTGTGTTTTCCATAAGGTTGATCTTGCAGGAGAGGAGAGGTAAAAGCAAGTTAAAGGCCAATAAGAACTGAATTCATTTAAAGCTACCCTGAAGTTTTATCAGAGAAGTAATTTAACAATAATAACAATAATAACAATAATAATAATAATAATAATATCACTTGTGTCTTTTAAAAAGACAATAGGAACAGCCTCACATTCACAAGCACTGGTGGGACTTGAACCAGCCTGATATCTGTTGGAAGAACAACACAACAGGGCACAAGCAATCCAGGAGGTTCCTGGAATGCGTTGATGATAACTTCTTTCGCCGAGTGATAGAGGTGCCAGTGAGGAAAGGTGCTATGCTGGACCTTGTTCTCACCAACAAGGAGGGACTGGTGGGAAGTGTCACTCAAGGGCAGCCTTGGCTGCAGTGACCATGAGATGGTGGAGTTCATAATCCTTAGGACGACGAGGAGGGTGCATAGCAAGCTAACTATACTGGACTTCAGGAGAGCAGACTTTGGGCTTTTCAGGGACCTGCTTGGTAGAGTACAATGGGATAAAGCTCTGGAGGGAAGAAGGCTGGTTTATCTTCAAGGATCACCTCCCCCAAACTCAGGAGTGATGCATCTCAACAAAGAGGAAGTCAGGCAAAAATGCCAGGAGGCCTGCATGGATGAACAAGGAGCTCCTGGACAAACTCAAACTCAAGAAGGAAACATACAGAGGGTAGAAGCAAGGACAGGTAGCCTGGGAGGAATACAGAGCAATTGTCTGAGCAGCCAGAGATCAGGTTAGGAAAGCTAAAGCCCACATAGAGTTAAATCTCAGCAGGTATGTCAAGGGCAACAAGAAAAGTTTCTACAGATACGTCAGGAATAAAAAGGGTGACTAGGGAAAATTTGGGCCCTCTCCAGAAGGACATGGAAGACCTGGTCACCCAGGATAAGGAGAAGATTGAGGTATTCAATGACCTTTTTGCCTCAGTCTTCACTGGCAAGTGCTCTAGCCACGCTGCCCAAGTCACACAGGGACTGTGAGAATGAGGTACTGCCCCACTGTAGGACAAGACTAGGTTCAAGACCATCTAAGGAACCTGGAGGTACACAAGTCCATGGGACCCAATGAAATTCATCCATGGGTCCTGAGGGAACTGGCAGACAAAGTTGCCAAGCCACTATCCATTGTATTTGAGAAGTTGTGGCAGTCCAGTGAAGTTCCCGCTGACTGGAAGGGGGGAAATGTAACCTCCATTTTTAAAAAGAGAAAAAAGGAAGACCCAGGGGAACTACAGGCCGGTCAGTCTCACCTCTGTGCCTGGCAAGATCATGGAGCAGATCCTCCTGGAAACTATGCTAAGGCACTTGGAAAATAAGGAGGTGATTGGTAACAGTCAACATGGTTTCACTAAAGGCAAATTGTGTCTGACAAATTTGGTGGCCTTCTACGATGGTGTTACAGCATTGGTGGATAAGGGGAGAGCAACAGACATCATCTACCTGGACTTATACAAAACAATCAACACTGTCCCTCACAACATCCTTGTTTCTAAATTGGAGAGACATGGATTTCGGTGGATGAGGAACTGGCTGGATGTTCGCACTGAAGGAGTTGTAGTCGACATTCCAAGTGGTGACCACTGACATGTGGCATTTCTTTGGGGTCGGTACTGGGACCGGTGCTGTTTAACATCTTTGTTGGCAACATGAACAGTGAGATTGAGTGCACCCTCAGCAAGTTTGTCAACGACTGCAAGCTGTGTGGTTGACATGCTGGAGGGAAGGGATGTCATCCGGAGGAACCTGGACAGGCTGGAGAGGTGGGCCCATGCAAACCTCATGAAGTTCAACAAGGCCTAGTACACAGTCCTCCATGTGGGTCGGGGCAATCTCAATTACAAATACAGGCTCAGTGGACAGTGGATTGAGAGCAGCACTCAGGAGAGGGACTTGGGGGTGTTGGCTGATGAGAATCTCAACATGAGATGACAATGTGTGCTCACAGCCCAGAAAGCCAACTGCATCCTGGACTGCATCAAAAGAAGCATGGCCAGCAGGTTGAGGGAGGTGATTCTGCCCCTCTACTCTGCTCTGGTAAGACCCCATCTGGAGTACTGCTTTGGAGCCCCCTACATAAGAAAGACTTGGACCTGTTCGAGCACACACCTTCCCCCCGCCCCGCCTCCCCCCGACAGGGACTAGGACTCATAACACAGTGCCTGCTGGAACTTTCATGCCACTGGCAGCGCACTGTGGCTGCTGCATGTACGTACCCTTGTCAGTGTGTAGGGAGACGACTTGTAACTCCCCGAAACAAAGACTGAGGGAAGCATGAACAGTGGCGAGAGACAAAACTTGGTAGAGATAAGGGGAGGGGGCTGAGGCCCTCCGAGCCTTTCCAAGAAATGTTGAAAACACTTGCAAATACCCTGAAATGAAACTATAGCCACGGGGGTGGATAATGTGGAGTCTGGATAATGCAGGCCTTGTATTCAATGGACTGATAAGGCTAACACTTGCTTATCTCTTGTGTGACTCATGCAGGAGGAAACTCACCTGAATAGCACGGAATGCAGCTGAAGCAGGAAGACCTGTGGAGACAGAATGGTTCTGCTCTGGTGCAACTTGTGAAGCTTGTTAGTTCTCTGTTTTCAGGGCCGTTGTGTCCAATGAATGACCTCTGCCTCATTATCCACGAAATTAATATTAAAGTTGACAGACCTGCATATGCTAATGAAGATAATAGAGATCACTCTAAATATACATGACTATAGCACTCTTCTCTTCACACAAATCATGATACATGTCACCTGGCGGAGGGGAAACCTGAGTCGAAACCACCACCATGGCAGTAGGGCAGGTCGTACTGATGTGGTGAACATAAAGGGGGAAGACAATTGCGGGGGGATCTGCAGAAGAGCGCTCCTACGAACCAGAGACCCCCTGTTGGCTGGACCAATGCTGGAACCAGGACCGGTGATCTCTTTATCTCTCTCTCTCCCTCTCTATTCCTCTGTTTCTGTTTTCTCTTATAGTTGTTAAGTAATGCAAGGCGTACCTTGCTGCTTGCCATAATTTCTTATATACCTAACCAATTATCATGGACCTAGTTAAGACATATATTAATTACTGTGGGAATGTAATAAATGTTTGTATACGGACCTTGAGAGTTGTCTCACCTTAGTCCATGCTGCTGGGGATTTGCGAATCTGAGTCACTCACCCATCCCCCCTTCTGAGTGAGGTGTGACAGTCAGGTGCAGACCAGCACACATTTCCCACCCAGTGGCGGGAAAAGGGAGCTGGGGAACCTTATCAACAGGCAGGATCCCCAGCCAATGGGGTGCCTCATCCTGGGGGAGCCTCATGACCAATAGATGGCCACAGTTCAGATCTGAACAGGCTATAAAATGGGGCCCACACTAAACACTCCCTTTCTCCTGGGAGCAATGGGTCTGTGATTGGAAGCCCTCCCTTTGGATTGAGACATTGTCCAAAGTAACTTCCTGGGATTGAGTGCCCTCACCCCCCATTTGGTGAGTGAATACTTTTTCTGGATATCGTTGAGTGAGCCCTCGCCCCTTCTGGGTGAGCGTACTCCTGGGTACCCTTGAGTGAGAGGCCTTCCTTTGTGAGTGAGTGTGTGCACAGAAAATCACTGAAAACTTTTGACGACCTATAATTACAGTGTTAATAACCCTTACTAATATAGGAAAAACAATTTCAGGATGCTTGAACCAACTTTGAGCAACAATGCCTTGGTTTTGACCCTCTGATTTTTGGGTAGTTTTTCAAAACCAATATCTTCAGGCAAAAATAACTAAGACTGAAACAAAAAAAGAAAGCAACACCCAAATATCCTAAAACTAGGTTATTGTCCTATGATTATAATAGTCTCCCTACTACATTCCATCGTGAACCCAAATGCCTATTACTAGGGGCTTTACATGCATTTGATGCAACTACAGAGTAGCTGAGGAACAAAGAACAAATATTGCAGAATCTGGCCAAAATATGAGTAACAAATAAAACCAACTCACATAGTTCGTTCAACTGTAGATATTCCAAAGTAGCCCGAAGGAAAATGCTGAGTAATTTTCCCAAAGCAAGGTCGACATGATATAGCGATTTGGCCAAGAGGGCACTCGATTTACAGGAGGCAAATCTTCTGCACATTAACTTTTAGCAAACCTGAAGTGCTTTAGGCAAACTGCAATGAGAGAGGTAACCACTGCATGGTTTCTGGTTGATATATTTACCCTTCTGCAATTTAAAATACCATAAAAGTGTCTTTGTATTAGAGGTAGTCTAAAAGTAATTGCTTCCGTTATGGATTGCTTAAAGGCAAAAAATCACAACATAGATAAAACACATCAGTCCTTTAAAACAATGGAATAAATAAGTTTGTAGGTGTCTGGGATGTTGAACAGTAAGAAAAAGTGAAGAAGGTGCAAGATTTAGGTCAGATACGACATTACTACATAAAGTGTTATAATGATAAGTGAGGGCCTTGCCTTTTCTCTTACAAGCTTCCATGAACATTAGCTTGAATATAATGTGTACAAAATACCTGAACTAATTCACTCCTGCAATCTGTGAATTTTTTATGGAGAAGGAAAAGAAAAGGTATACTTCAGGTTTTTTTACATAGTTTTTGACTTCATACTACCAAGAAGAAAGCATAATTTTTCTTTTTTTTTGTGTGTGGGTGTATAAATGTAAATTAGATAATTGGGTAGTCTGATCTTTCATATTTGACTTTTAAAAGCTAAGCTCAGTTATCAAGTGCATAAGAAAGAACTGGACTTTAGTGGCACTAATTTTGAGAAGTCAGTTAAAACTGTTCAGGGAAAAGTTTTGAATTGAGAATACACAAATAGACAAACTGAATACCCACTTTGGCGTTATGGTATTTGTATTTCAGAGCTGTGCATGCAGTCATTTTAGACTGAATTGTTATATGTACACACATATCTGCTGTATAGAGAGATATATTTGAACTCTGTATATATCAACACCTTTCTATATGTACATATATATATGTCTACTAATGAATCATTTAGTTTCAAATTTTGAGATGAAGTAGTATGTTAAAATCTGTCACAATATGAGTTGGATTGTCCACATTTTCTCAGATGTTCTTGTATAGGATGAATACTAGTCAGTAACAGTAACATGAACCAGTGAACTTCATCAAACCAAAGTCAGCGCTGCTTTTTTCTCAGGGCATTTGTAAAACTTTTTTTTCTTGTTATTCAACCAGCACCACACAGAAATCTGTCAGTCTGTTCTTGTATATGTATCAGTGATTTGGAACAACTGCTTTGGAAAGTCCAATTGAAGAGCTTCTCTCCAAAAATGATCTGGTGAAAGGTCTAAAGCTTGCTGGAATTTGTAATCTCTGGTTGAATGCAATTACTGTGAACTTCAGGAAGAATCGTAGTCAATAATTCCTATAAACTGACTTGCACATACTTCTATAGAAGACACTAATTAAAAATGTAGACACCGTGAAAGTCACCATCAGAAAGAAATAATAATGAAATACTAGTTTTATTTTTCACAAATTGTTCATTTAATATAAAGCCCATAATGGAATGTCACATGTTCTTTGACAAGCAGTTTTAGGAAGAAAGTTTACATATTTCTGATGTAAACACCCATTTTTTAAGAGAAACACAGTGGTGGTGGGGAGGGATGTAACCAAAATATAACTTTAAATGCTAACAGTAAATTATTTATTAGAAACAGCACAATAACCTATTACCATGAACATTTAATGCCTCGCTTTCAATCTTGTGTTGTTCCATGAGCTATTTAGGTGCCTTTAGGACTTACAAGAATTTACATTATTCTTTTTTTTAGAAACCTACTTTTCTACATATGTCCAAATCAGTTTCAATGCAAACAGTTTATTCTTAGAACTTATAAAAACATTATCTTGAAATAAAGCGGATGTCAATGTTTATTTCAAAAATATAAAAATATTTCTTCTTTAAGCAAATTGTTGTTGGGTTGTCTAAACTCAGTACCATAGACAAAATAAAAGGTTTAACCAATAAAATATAATTTTTAAAAGTTTGGTGGCACAGAAAATTAAGGGCTATCAGAAACCAGCTCTTTGGTAGGTAGCAGTCATACTGATACCATTGTAGTCATCTTTATAGGAAGATGCTGTTTAGCATAAGCAGAGACTTCCTTCATGGCAGTCAGTGAAGTGTAACCATAGAAGAATCACGCTTTCCACCTTAAGATTTCCATTAACAGCCCTGAGAAGAACAAAGCAAATATATAATAGTCTCATTATTCAGGAACCTTTATACCGTATTCATTCAGATAACCAAACCTGAAACCAGATTATCATATCCCTGACCAGGTGGAGGCTGATGCTGCCTTTACCAGTAGGAACAGTAATCCAAATATAATTATGTCTGCCCTGTTAATCAGTTCATTGCATTTATGCCTAGATTCTAGGTGTCATGGATAAGTACCCTCCAAAATGTACACTGTGAAATGCAATGCACTGAAAAAACCACTTCATTAGAGCATTTAAAATACATCCTTATCACTCTCTACAATTACCTGAAAGGAGGCTGTAGAAAGGTGGGTGTCAGTCTCTTCTCCCAAGTAACAAGTGACAAGGAAAAGAGGAAATGGCCTTGAGTTGTGCCAGAGGAGGTTTGGGATGGATATTAGGAAAAATTGCTTCACCAAAAGGGTTATCAAACATTGGAACAGGCGGCCCAGAGAAGTGGTGGAATCAATATCTCTGGAGGTATTGAAAAGACAGGTAGACACGATTTAGTGGTGGTTTTGGCAGTGTTAGTCAGGTTGATGGTTGGACTTGATGATCTTAAAGGTCGCGTCTAACCTAGACAATTTGATTCTATTCTATTCTGTTCTGTTCTGTTTTGTTCTGTTCTGTTCTATTCTATCTTTCTCAATCCCCTTGGAAGACAGATTCATACCTGTCATGGTTTAGGCCAAATCGGCTACTGGGGATGTGGGGGACCCCAGATGGGCCCGACAGATGCTCCCCTCTTCCCCTCTTCAAAGAGAGAGGCAGAGGAGGGAAAAAGAGATTTATGAGTTTAGAAGGAATTAAACTACTTTAATGAAATATTGATAATAAAATAAAAAGGAAATAATGAAATATATACAAAACTGTATGAAGCTCCTGAGATGACAATCACGACACTGGCTGGCACTGGGAAAGTCCCAGGCTGGACTCAGTGACGGACGGGAACTGCATTCTGGATCTGCATTCAGGATTGGGATCAAAGGCAGACAAACAGAGTCCTCCTCAGAAGCTGGCCATTCAAGAAAAAGAGAGGGCTGACCCTTTGATCCCTCAGCTTTTATACTGAGCATGAGGCAGATGGGATGGAATACCCTGCTGGTCAGTTTTGGGTCACCTGTCCTGTCCGCTCTTCCCCACTGGTGAGACCCCACTGCGCTTTTCCGCTTCCGAGCTTCCAATGGAGCAAGTAACAAAGTTGGTTGGCCTTATTGCTATTTTATAGCAATAAGTATAAGCAAGAGCCTCTCTGCATACCATGCCTTGGCATCAACTATAAACATAAGTCTTATCACTCTGAGAGTGAACACACACTGCACAATATGCTGTTAATTGCAGTAGTTAGAAGAGGCCTAGCTAAGAAGCAAAGTTACTGAACAAAATTGGTCCTGTTTTACCTCAAACCAGGACAATACCAGATATCTTCATGATCTCTCTTATGATCTCCCTACAATATGATTGATTGGAAATAGTACTGTTTTGTTAGGGAACAGCAAAAAATGCAATACGAATTGCACAGCTTTTTGAAGAACCCTTGGATGACCTTTTTGCACAGAAACATACTTTCTGTAGGGGCCCAATAGGTGACATACTACTCTTCCAGTTGCTCAACATATCTAGGGAGTAATGAAAGGGCATAAATTCTTGCACTTTTAGTATGCAAAAAGCAAACAATTTTTACTCCTGTCACTCAGCGTAACTGCTTTTCATAAATGCCGTTTTGAGGAATTCGGTAGAGAGTGACTGGATTAAAGCGAAGGAGTTTACCTGAATTAAGATGCTTGTGACTGAGAAAAAAGCTAAAAACCAGAGATTTTAATCTAATTCACTAAGTGCAGATACCTCACAGCCAATATTCACCTGTACACACATTGTAGAACTAACACTACTTGACAAACCAAACACAATTATAACTTAAAACAGATTTCTGAGGGAGAACAAAATAAAGTTAAGTACCACGGTAATATCTAGCTGGAATATTTTTCAGTCAGAGGCTGAAATCTATAGATAGGATACAATTTCCTTCCTATATCTCTTTAGTTGTAATTATGACTAATACAATATTCAGAGGATTTTTAGAAACGGTGCATCTATATACAAGATCTGTAGCTACAGCTTTTTCCCTTGCTCCTTTCCGCTGACAGCTTGAAAACTGAGGCACTTAATCACATGAATTTCTTCACTGTATATCTTTCAAATTTTAAAAAATACAGAATGATGTTATTTCTTATGATTTAGACCAAAAGAAAAACAAAAATCTAAGCCACACTGTTTGTAAAAGAAGTGTGAATCTGTATGTATTTATATATGAAAATGATGTGGTGTTGTGAGAGAGAAGGCAGTAGCTTTCGCTGACCTTCAGAAGCCACAAATATGCAGCAGAATCCTATAGTTGAACTATAATCTAGTCTGACTAAGAACAAATACTACTGCAAACAAACAAAAATATAATAACAGGATATAAAAAAGGACATAACAGGATATTAAAAAAGGATATATTTTTAAAAGCTGGCCTTTTTCTTTGTCCTTATGCCATACAAACTGAAAATGGTATGTCTCCAGATAAAAATAAATTACACTAACTGCACAGAACAGTGGGCTGTTTTATCTTTTTGTTAAATCATCTGACATAAAAACACTTTGTATGTGAGAAAACAGGGCTTATTACAGAAGAATTTGCACTGCCTCATAGATCACCAGTTCCATTTGTCCACCACTCCATTCCAATCACATTACATTCAGGGTTCATACATCAGCATGATAATTAGAAGACCAGTAGGAGAGACATTTCAATGCACTCTTTGAGGATTGATTTCATCAAATGTACTCAGCTGAAAGTTGGACTGAAAATGTTGTCCCTTTTCTATAAACAGTGAGAAATACTGACTTTCCATAAAATTTCAGACAGATCTATTAATTATTTCCAGAGCATAAACCAAACAAGAACATAGTAACATAGTATGGACAAGGATTTTCTCAGAAGATTGAGCTGGCCCAATAATACGCCTTCTTGAAGGCAGATATGCCAGAATCTAAACATATATCATAGAATAGTTTCAGTTGGAAGTGACCTTTGCGGATAATTGAGTCCAACCCCTCCACCATGGGCAAGGACACATTTCACATAGAATCATAGAATAGTTTTAGTTGGAAGGGACCATAGAAAGACTATGTTATAACTTCCAGTTGTTTCTAGACAAAAGGAGCCCTGTGCTGATTGTTCAAGAAAATGCCAGAAGCTTACGACAGCTTTTGCTAAGTTATTTCATTTAATTTATGCCCATAAAAGTCCATCCCTGTTCTCACAGCAACTGGACCACTAGTGCAAGGTGACAGCACTTAAACAAAATTTTGCCCTGCCACATCCTCCACAGAGGTAGTTTTGTATATGTCATTTAATCAGTCTACAAGAAGCTTGATGGAAAGGTGTGCTCTTCCATAACCTCCTGATGTGACTTACAGAAGGCTTTTAGATAAGTAAATGGAATTCTTATGAGCTTTTTTACAGTAATAGTCATTCAATTAGGGTGAACCAACTGGTCAGCTTCAGGCTGCATCCAATGCTATTTGGCCTGACACCTTTTTTTAGGGGAAATTTCACGTCCACTTCCATTAGGTAACTGAGAAAAAGTGTGAGGCATGCTTCTTTCTTTCTACATCTGCCCTGTGACCAAACAGGCAGACTCCACAAAGAACACTATAGGATTCTCAGTTCCAGGTTTTTGACTAAAAATTTAGTGGTCCCAAGGTGGATCAGAAGATCCAAGACGTTTCTCTACATGTTAAAGCAATTAATAACGATTTGTCATCCTTCTACCTATCGTTCTAGCACACTTCCTAAATTCTTTAGGGTCTAATTCTCTAATCATTAGTGCCATTATATAAATCCAAGAAAAAAAAAGTGTAAGTGGAAGAGTATTTTGTACATAGTATAATTATGAGTTATAAATAAGATAGTTGTAGTCTTAGTTATCCATATGGACGCAGTCATCTACATGAATAATTCAATTTTTTTCACAAATTCAAGTAATGTATAAAAGTATCTTACTTTTTCATCCCAATCTCTCTAATATATTAAGTTTATTCTTGTATGATGTGACACATTTTTAAGCAGTCATTCCTAAAATATTTTTAGATTTCACTTCAGATGAAACCAATATTGCATGTCAAACTGTAAACATATTACATGTACACTGTTTCACAATTACTTTATGTGGTTCAGAATACCTTGCTATGCGTTAATATTAGAGCTTGGTGTAATTCTCATTCCCCACAACCAAAATACAAATATGTAAAAAAGCCATTTTTGTCTGAACTACAATAAAGGAGCTGAAGGTTTAAGCCAATTTGGTGATGTGTGAATTAAAAGTCCTATGTACTTGAAGAAATTATATTTGTTTCATTTATGAATTAATACAAAACAAGAAAAAGCCAATAGTAAGCCATTATTCTTGTAATGTTACAAAGATTCAAGGAACAGTGGCATGTTGTATAAACAACTTATTTATGTGTAATAATTGCTATATATACTCTTCAATCTGTGAAGTAATGCAAAAGTGAAAGTTTATGTTTCTGAGATTTGATAAGACTAGGTTTCATGTTTGAACTTTGTTTCTTCCATGTCTTGTGTCTATAATATTCACCTTCCAAAGAAAGAGTGGAGTCAAGCTTTCTACTGTGATAGACTGTCCTGTATGCAGGGACAAAGAATCATAGAATCACGGAATCATAGAATCATTAGGGCTGGAAAAGACCTTTAAGATCATCAAGTCTAACCATCATCTAAATTCCACTGGGCCCGCTTCTAAACCATGTACCTGAGCACCATATCTAGACAGCTTTTAAATACATCCAAGGATGACGATTCAACCACTTCCATGGGCAGCCTGTTCCGATCTTTGATAAACCTTTCAGTGTAGAGGTTTTTCTTAATGTCTAACCTAAACCTCCCCTGGCACAACTTGATGCCATTTCCTTTTGTCCTATCACTTCTTACGTGGGAGAAGAGACCAACACCCACCTCTCTACAACCTCCTTTCAGGTAGTTGTCGAGAGCAATAAGGTCTCCCCTCAGCCTCCTTTTCTTCAGACTAAACAAACCCAAGTCCCTCAGCTGCTCCTCATAAGACTTCTTCTCAAAACCCTTCACCAGCTTCATTGCCTTCTCTGGACCCTCTCCAGCACCTCAATGTCCTTCTTATACTATGGTGCCTAAAATTGAACACAGTACTCAAGGTGCGGCCTCACCTGTGCAGAGTACACTTCTCTAGTCCTGCTGGCTACGCTATTCCTGATGCAGGCCAGGATGCTGTTGGCCTTCTTGGCCACCTGGGCACACTGCTGGCTCATGTTCAGCCTGCTGTCAATCAACACCCCCAGGTCCTTTTCAGACACTCCTCCCCAAGCCCGTAGTGTTGCATGGGGTTGTTGTGGCCCAAGTGCAGGACTTGGCCTTGTTGAAGCTCCTACTATTGGTCTCAGCCCATCGATCCAGCCTATCCAGATTCCTCTGAAGAGCCCTCCTACCCTCAAGCAGATCAGCACTCCCACCTAACTTGGTGTTGTCTGCAAACTTACTGAGGGTGCTCTCAATCTCCTCATCTAGATCATTAATAAAGATATTAAACATGAGTGGCCCCAACACTGAGCCCTGTGGAATACCACTTGTGACCAGCCGCCAACTGGATTTTAACTCTGTTCACCACCACTCTCTGGGCCTGGCCATCCAGCCAGTGTTTGATCCAGCAGAGTGTATGCCTGTCCAAGCCTTAGGTAGCAAGTTTTTTTCATGAGAATGCTGTGGGGAACAGTATAGAGGCTTTACTGAAGCCTAGGTAAATAACATGCACAGCCTTTCCCTCATCCACCAAGTGGGTCACCTTGTCATAGAAAGAGATCAGGTTCATTAAGCAGGACCTGCCCTTCATGAACCTGTGTTGACTGGTCCTGATAGTCTGGCTGTCCTGTAAATAGTATTTAATGGCACTCAAGATGATCTGCTCCATAAGCTTCCCTGGCACCGAGGTCAGACTGACAGGTCTGTAGTTCCCCAGAGCTTCTTTCCGGCCCTTCTTGTAGCTGGGCATCACATCTGCTAATCTCCAGTCTGTTGGGACCTCCCCAGTTAGCCAGGACTTCTGATAAACGATGGAGAGTGGTCTGGTGAGCACATCCACCAACTCCTTCAGCACTCTTGGGTGTAACCCATCAGACCCCATAGATTTGTGTATGTCTAGGTGCTGCATCAGTCTCAGTATGCCTCACCCAGTATAAATCTATTACTGGAGGTAGCAATACTTGTGCTATATTGCTAAAGCTAGTGTAACAGTGAAAATGGAGTTTTGAGACATCTACTATACCTCTTGGATGCAGGAGTTGAATGCACCATTAGCAAGTTTGCTGATGATACTAAACTAGGAAGTACTGTTGACTTCCTTGAGGGACAAGAGGTCTAGTAGAGGGATCTGAGTAGATTGGAGCATTGGTTAATTGTCAATGGCATGAACTTTAACAAGACTCAATGCCAGATTCTGCACCTGGGATGGAGTAACACTGGACACAAGTATAGATTGGGAAAGGAGTGGCTGTGGAGCACGTTGCAGAAAGGGATCTGGGGGTGCTGGTTGGCAGTAGGCTCAATAGGATTCAGCAGTGTGCCCTGGCAGCCAAGAGAGCAAACCGCATGCTTGTTTGCATCAAACACAGTTTTGGTGGTGCAACTCCCCCCACCCCCGCCGGCCTCTTTAGGTGTGTCAGTACTTGGCACAATTTCCTCCCCACCTGGGCCACATACTAATACAATGGACCAGAACGGTACATAATGGTCCAACATGAAAGAAATAAAAGGTGGAGAGCAACAGACTAGAATACTATGGCAACCCCTTAGTGTACCTGGTTCCCATGGCTTCTACCGTTTGAAAATAATAGCTATAATTGATCACTCCTGAAAACATATAGATTGTGGCTGCAGAGAGGTGGATACCAGGACCACAAGACCTAGCAAGTTCTGGGCTTGCATAACTGGTGGAAAGTACCAGAATATTCCATTGTCCAAACTGGGCCAAAGTGGAAAAGTATCTGATGAAAGTCAATTATCTCGGATCCTATAAGCAGCGATTCTAATAAAGACCCTTTGAGCTCTTCTGGATCGCAGCAGGCTGTGGCCAATATCTCCCCTGAGTTGAGATGCCACTCAGGCTAACATCGTGAGGCCAGGGCAAGAGAATCCTTCTTGAGCCTCAACTACCACCCACTGAGGAATGCCGACGCATCGTATTTACACTAAATTTGAGAAAGGGAAATTTTGACTATAGGCTAACCTCTCTTCCATCTGTCTCTCCACCTATGTATTTATGATATATATACATTAGCTTTATGGATGTGGATATTCTTCTGTCTGTCCATGCACATATAGGACTTTAAAGTGTTACTGTTGTCTCTTCAAAGTTGCCCACTGTTAAGAAATTCCTGATTTCAGCAGAGACCTCTGTGTGTGTGTGTGTACATGTGCTTATATGTTTTGCTCATAAGTATGTGTATTAATTTGAGATCTGTGCTTTTGCCCATATGTATGTATATTGATTTGGGATACCTTATAGTAAGTCAGTGCAAATCTTGCCTTCTTCAAATCTGTAATTAAGTTGCTGTTCAATTATTTTGTTTGCTCACTTTGTAGACCTCTAAACTGGTTAATGATTAAGTGCTGCTAAAATTCAATCTCTTGCTCTACCTTAAATCATTAATAAATTTTGAATAGCTGCTAAATCATAACTGTGTCAAATATTTCCATCTGCAACAGAAGGATGTGAAGATACTTGAATGTTTCCAGAGGAGGGTAACCAAACTGGTGAAAGGGCTTGGAAGGCATCTCCTATGAGGAGCAGTTAAGGACTGTGTTTCTCTAGTTTGGAGAAAAGGAGGCTGAGGGGCAACCTCATTGCTCTGTACAGCTTGCTGAGGAAGGGAAGTAGAGATGGAGGTGTTGACCTCTTCTCCCTGGTATCTGTTCATAGGATGTGTTGGAATGGTTCAAAGCTGTGCCAGGGGAGGTTTAGACTGGACATTAGGAAGCATTTAGCAAGAGTGGTCAAACACTGGAACAGGCTTCATAGAGAGGTGGTCAATGCCCCATGCCTGTCAGTGTTTAAGAGGCGTTTAGACAATGCCCTTAATAAGATGCTTTAAATTTTGGTCATCCCTGAAGTGGTCAGGCAGTTGGACTAGATGATTGTTGTAGGCCCCTTCAAACTGGACTATTCTATTCTATTCTATTCTATTCTATTCTATTCTATTCTATTCTATTCTATATGAATATTTTAGAATGCAGACCCGTGAACTGATGTAATCTTGTTTGGAGAAATTGTATCCCCAATTCTTAAGGCATTTAGCATCTCAGTTTTGAGATGGTATGATAGTAATACGACACGTCTTAGAAAGCAAGCAATCAATGTAGACACGATCATTTTTTCTAGAAATATTTTGCAACATGCAAGGAATGCAGGTATTGTTTTCTATACAGGGCTAAGTCAAGAAGGCTGAATACCCTCCTTTGAAAGTTGAACATGATGTTACCAAAAAGGATGCCTTTGATAAGTTTGAGATTTGGAGTTTTCAGACTAAAAAAACCCTTCCTGCATCAGGCACAGACATTTGAATTTTGAAGATGAGCCCTTAGCCCCATTTACGTATCTCTTCCTGAAAGACAAAATTTCAACAATGCTTTCAAAAAGGTTCAGAAGATTTGAGCTTCATTCCTCAACAGAAGACAAATTATAGTCTTGTATACTTTTCACAAAGGAAAGATGCACAGTTTAAATATTTATGGCATTCAGTATTTTTTTTCTAAATATTTTTTCCAGTATCCATCTGTAAAAACAAACATTTATTCTCTAGTAACTCAATGGTGCCTGTTGTTTCCATTTGTTTTTAACTATGTATTAAGATCACATTAATGCAAACTGATAACACAAACGCAGCTCTCATTAATGATTAATTCAAGTGTGCCATTTCATGGACTTGTCATTAGAAGACTTTTAATGTACTTAAAACCTCATTGATTTTTTTCATTAATTGCTAATGCAAGCTTCCTTGAATTCTGAGTTGTACACATACTTCTTCAATGGATGAATAAACAGTATGAAGCACACTGAAGCCAAGTCTCTTGAGATGGATGGGCTCCAGTGCAATGCAAATCAGCAAGACTTTTCACTGGTGTCTATCACACGATCTATACAAAACCAAAAGAAGGCACTGTCTTCAATTCAAAGACTGTACTTTGAAACAGACAACATTAAGAGAAGTGATGATTCTACTGACATCAGTAGTCTAAACTCACGATCTTTACAAAGGGATGGTTAAAATATACACATATATGTATATGTATAGTAATGTATATACATATATGCCCTAACGTCCTGATCATTTACTCATTTATATACACATAAACAAAATTAATGTGTACACTTCCCTCTTTCAGGCTTGCTAAAGTAATTACCTTATTTACATGATCAAATTGCTCTGTGACCTATTTTCTATAATTTTTAATATTTTAGAGTTACAGAACAGCATATTAAAAAGAATATATAATTGTTTCACTAAAGCAGTAGCTAGGAAGAATATTATTACATTCATTATTTCAATAAAACAAAAATTATCAAACAATAAATTATAACTATTCATAGATTAAATTATTCTCTAATAAATATAATATAATTGGGATAAATTATATTAAAATCTGAAATTTAAAACTCTCATTATTCTTTCAAGTTATATTAACTGTGCTTTATTAGAGCTGCAGGATAGAAAAAACTTGACTTCAGCAGTAAAAAGATAATTGTAAAAATATATCCCAAGAACTGGCTATGACAGGAGGTAGAAATTGTAATTCTACCAAGTAAAGATATTTTTTGGCTTTTTTTTTATTGCTTTATGATATGCCCTTCACATAAAGTATACAACTAGCCACTGTGCTTGAATATGTTCTTTACATCTCCCATTATTAGTATTTTGAGTTGCTAGGGAGCAGTGCAACATCAGCTGAATGCAGCGTGATGTGTACATTCTTTTTAGAGCTTCTGTTCTCCATAACTTCTTCACTGATCCATGCATACATCTAGCATCACTGGCCTCCCAAGGTTCCGCACTAAATTCACATTGGTTGTGCTATTTTGACTCTTGTTAAATCGTATATGACTTTCTCATGTTACCAGCATAGCTATTAGTGCTGAACGGTTGTCTTTGCTGCAGGATGATAAAAATCTGTCTGTGTGGGATTAGAAAGATCCCATTTCTACTCTTATGTCTCTGTGAATTCTCTGGGGTTTCAAAAGTATTCAAGCACAGTCAAAAATGAGAGATAACATAACTTGGCAAAGTTTCCAATTTCACTTGGGTCTTGCATGAATTAGTGGAGTAGTTAATTGTTTTCTGAATTGATTTGATCACATTCGTTTCAATGTAAATGCCACAAATCTATCAGCATTCACTTGACTTACCTGCAGGAGAAACACATGGTGAATTAACACTCTAGTTTGTGAAAAATTTCTGATTTGAATAAACAGAAATAATAATTACATTATATAGATGTTGCATTAAAGAAACTTAAAACTCCATCTTCCAGATACTCAGTGTAATAAATTCCATGGTTCTGGTGGTTTTCCATGCATAAAGTATTTTTTAAGGTATGAAATTCTTATTCATGTAAATCAAAATTATTTTCAATCGATAGCTATTCAGCTTTTTTTTTTTGATTAAACAAAACTTACAAATCTAGAAGTGCAATGCTCAAATACAGATGCAAGTCTGCAACTGAAATATAGCCTAATCCTCTCTCCTTGCTGGAAAATTTAGAGGACATGCTGATTCCACAGAACTGCAGCTTGTAGTCTCATTTTTGTTGTCATCCTTAGTCCCCAAAATCCTTAATACTGAAGTTATTAACAAAAAGAGGCAAGAAAAACTTCTGGTTGCAACAGGCTTTTGAACAAATGTTGAATTCACCATGAAAATACTAATTAAGAAAAAAGTTTAATAAAATGTAGAATAATACCAAAAGTACATTTCAAGTTGAGCCAAAAGTTAGAGCTCATTAAAAGGAATCTGGAAAACAACACCAAAAGTCAATGGAAACTAAGAACAGAGATAGAAGAGATGATTATTTTGTCTGTCCCTTTGTGGTTTTTTCCCAAAGATTGCTGAGAGCTGGAGGAATTTATCACAATTGTACAACTTTAGAGATTTGTTCCTAAGGTTCAGTTTTCCTCTCTCAGAAACCATAAGAAATTCTGAATCTCAGGTCTTTATTGAAGAATAACATAGAGCCTGCAAAGAAATAAAAGCCAAGCAGATCCTTTTTTTTTTTTTCTTTCAGTGGGGATTTTATTTTCTTCACTTCTTGATTTTTTAATTGCTTCAGTGTGAAACCTGATACAAGCTGTGCAATTTCTTCTTAAAGTCTTGGGTCACACAAAAGTTTGGATTGGATTTTACCTCCTTCTAGCAATTTTCTGTGCCATTATTTTTACTTCAGTTGGCCTGTTTTTTTCCACTAAGTGTAGTGTGAGGCAGGGATGTTTGACTGTAGAGCCAATGACACCAAAATTACAGGTTACTTTATCTTCCATATTGTGTTTTCTTCCTCAGGGCAAGCTGCAGAAATACTTTTCCATTTATCTGTTATTAGAGTGTGTACACTGACTACACGGATCATTGTAAATAGTAGTGAGAGACACAACAGGCAGAGTATCTGCATTAAACTTCATTTGATTTTGTAGTCTTTTAACTGTTCCCTCTTTACATCTGCTAATTACCAATTTAAGAATAAGCAGTCTGCCTTCTCATTGTGGCTGAGTGCTGATTAAGATATCATTTCAATCATGAACAATCTTTGAGAAACTTAGAAATTACTTAAAAAGCTTAAACTCATTATTAGTTATGAATGAAGGTATATCCTGCCTATATAAATTAAATTTATGAATCACAGACTGATTCTCTGTTTGCATAAACTTAGATATCTTTGAGTTCAGAAGAACTAGCTCAGTTTGCACTCACTGGAGTTCAATCCATAAATTTATTGCATAGAAGTGATTTAAGTTAGAAGGGTGCGATTAAGTGTAGGGGAACAAATCAGTGAGGTACTGAATTCTTTCTGCTAAATAATGACTGGTTTCAGCTCCCACTGAAAGAAATATATTTTGTCTGTAATTCTCCTCATCATGCAACAACAGCTGTGCCTTAATTTTGACAGTATACTCACAGAAAATCAAGTAATCATTTAAGATATGTACACATTGGAATGTAAATACTCCTCTGTTTTGTTCATCTTTATGCAATTAGAGTATCAGGCTGACTAGCAAGATTTGACAGGGAATTACATAAGTTAATTTTATACATAAACCTTCTGTCCTAAACAAAAAGTTAGGCAATCATTTTATCAGACTTAGATGGTAAGAACTTTGGAAGCTCAGTCTTAGGTATGCCCTTTATTTCTTCACTTCTCCATCCTTGAAAATTGAATTGTAGCTCTGTACTCAGCACTGGTGAAGCCGCACCTCGAGTACTGTATTCAGTTTTGGGCCCCTCACTACAGGAGGGACATTGAGGTACTGGAGCACGTTCAGAGAAGGACAATAAAGCTGGTGAGTGGTCTAGAGAACAAGTCTTATGAGGAGCGGCTAAGGGAACTGGGGTTGTTTAGCCTGGAGAAAAGGAGGCTGAGGGGAGACCTTATCACTCTCCACAACTACCTGAAAGTAGGTTGTAGTGAGGTGGGAGTCAGTCTCTTTTCCCAAAGAACAGGCAACAGGACAAGAAGAAAAGGCCTCAAGTTGCACCAGGGGAGGTTTAGATTGGATATTAGGAAAAATTTCTTCACTGAAAGGGTTATCAAGCATTGGAACAGGCATTTAAAAGGTATTTAAAGGTAAGGTATTTATATAAAAGGTGTTTATAAGGTATTTAAAAGACGTGTAGATATAGTACTGAGGGACATGGTTTAGTGGTAACTTGGCAGTGCTAGGTTAATGGTTGGACTTGAAGACCTTAAAGGTCTCTTCCAACCAAAATGATTCTATGATTTTGTGAAATCTGCTATAGATTATTCAGCCCTCTAGTCAGCAAATATTCAATATGAAGGACCTGTTCTGCTAGTGCATAGTTACATTCTTATATAATTGATTTTAGTGCAGCTGCACTGATGTGAAACAAATATACAAAGAATTAACCAAGATTTCCATTTCAGCCATTTCACACCTTTGGCAGTCTGTCAGACCTTTCCTTTTCAAGCATACAAAGTGAGCCATTCCTTTTTTTTTTTTCCGCCTCCCCACTCTTCTTTTTATTAAAGAGACTACAGAAAAACATACCACAATCTATTTTAATTTTGCTTCCAAAGTAAAAACATACTGTAGAAGGTATGCAAAGAGAGGCTTTTCCCAAGACTGTTGAATGCTACAGAACTGCTCTGCAATGTACACGCAAGGAGAGCAAGTGGCATTCTGCAGCTCACTCTTGCCAAGTCGTCTATTTTAATCAATTTTTAGGAAGGTTCTAAGCACTCCTTTAACACTTGGCTTATAAAAACAAAATCTAACAACGCTATCTTCCATGACATTTTTTGTTGTGTTCTTAATCTGTTTACGTGGTTTGTCGTCATTTTTAGTTCTAGAATTTGTACTAACTCCCATATAGGCAGAAACTCCATGATGATCATCTATTCCTTTAGGAATAGGCATAAGACCTATGCAAAATGATGTTACTTCAACTTTAACTACTTCAATGTTTTCACTTCTTCCTTGGAAACATATGGTTTTGTTCATGTCAAACAAAGGTTTATTTCTAAACTGTAGATCTTTTTTAAACCAAACTAAAATATTTTCTGATAGATCTTCAGTCGTGAATTATATCTATAGATGTGTGCTAATGTAATTGCAAGTGCATAAGCAGAAATGCAGGAAGATGGTACTTTTAAGGTTTTCTACTATTTTGCTTATACTTGCTCTGACTTTGTCTTGATGTACTCTGTTTCCACCAGAATAGGGATCAAACCCCCTCTCTTTTCACACAATAAATAATTTTCCTTTACTTCAAAACTTGAAAACGTCCCAACTCAGAAGGGAACATTAACTGTCAAATGCATGCACACTAGTTCTTTAAGACTTGTATCCACAACAGGATATTCCACATCTGTTCCAATTACCCTGAAATTTCTAGTATAAAAAAGCTGCTAGAAATTCAGGCAAAATTCCCCCAATAAATCAGAACCCACTCTCACAAAAAAAAACCCCAAAACAAACCACCCTTCCCCCCATGATTGAAACCTGTGGCTTTGAGGCTTTTTGTTTGCTTATTTTAATAAATTCACCTTTCCTAATGAAAACAGGCATCAGAAAATTTCCAGAAATCTGTGCTCTCTCTGACAGTGAGATTATTGTATCCTACTGTAGTAGACTGGAGCAGGATCATGTTGGCATCATCTACATATGATGTGTTCTACAAGCATACAGTTAAAAAAGAAAAGAAAAAAAAAAGAGAGAGATATTTGGGGAATGACTGGAATACCAAAGAATAAATGTCTGATGATATTGCATACAAAAGAACACTATAGGCCAAAGGCAGAAAAAAACCTTAAAAAACTTCTGAGAACAGTAGGTTTTAGGTTGGATAATTGCTATATAGGTCTTTATTACCTAGTGTCCATCTGATACCAAGTACCAAATATCCATTTATGTTGAAGAAGCAGTTATGTTACAGAAAATCAGGACTGGTGCTTTTTTCTGTTCCAACAGATTTTTCTTTTTTTTTTTTTTATTGTTAATGTGAGCTAAAGATGAACGTGAGCTAAAGTCTGCCACTACCATTGATCTTCAAAGCACGGTATATTATATACAAAGCTCCCTGGTAAATGGATATTACTGTCTTTTACCTTCCAAGGCAGTGTTAAAAGCTTCTGGAAAACATCAAGCACTATGTTATATGTACATTAGCACAGTTTTACTCTTCTCAATCACTGTTACAGATGTTATTTGAGCTTCCTCCCCTTGCTGCTCTTACTTATTATGCCCCATCTTAAATTTTTCCTACAGAAAACTAGGTAGTTATTTATTTTTTTTATAATTCATTAGAGTGTCACAAAGGACCAGGAACTTTTCCAGGTCTTTGTTTTGCTTTTACACTTTTGGCAAAAGAAATAAAAAGGGGAAAATTTATGCTGGAACAATGCCAGGAGTAACCCATTCAATCAAAATCATGTCTTGGTGCAGAGACTATTAGTCAGTAATATCCACATTATTGTAAACTTGTAAAACAGAAATTCTAAATTATTGGAATGTCCTTGAATTTTTCATAGAGTTTGCTGCTCACACTGAATGGAGAAAAACCAAACCTATTTTTAAAAATTATAATGATACTGCATCAAAATCTAAAATAGCCTACACAGTGCATTATCTGGAGATGAAAAAAAAAAAATTCAATTGCACTAATTTTTCTTGCAAGTACCACTCTGAATAATTCTGTATTCTCTGCAGTCACAAAAACTGATACGAACCTCCTCTTTGCTATACACAAATAGCAAAGACCACAGGATCAATCAGTAGGAAATATCCAGCAAATAAGAAATGAAAATAAAAAAGTTATCAATCATAAAAAATGTTTTGTTGTCTTAACGTCTTCTGAAATTGCCCCCCCAAAATGGAGATAAAGTAGTCATATTATAAATAAAATGCCTCTCCAAACATTAACTGCATCCATAAGAAAAGCAGGTAAAACTCTGAAGTAGCCTGAGGCTATTGCGAAGTCCTGCACCTGGTGAGGATTAACCTCATGCAACAGTACAGTCTGGGGGATGGCTTCCTGGAAAGCAGATTTGCAGAAAAAGACCTGGGGGTGGACATGTTGACGATGAAGCAGCAAAGCTCCCGTTCAGCAAAGATGACCAGCAACATCCTGAGCTGCATTAGGCAGAGCATTGTCAGATGGTTGAGTGAACTGAACGTTTCCCTTCTCAGCACCGGTGAGAACACGTCTCGAGTGCTATGTCCAGGTCTGGGCTCCCCAGTGCAAGAGGGGCATCTACATACTGGAGTGAATCCAGGGGAGGATCCACAAAGATGATTAAGGAATTGGACGACTTGTCATATGAGAAGAGGCCTGGAGGAGGTGGCAGAAGAGAAAGCTCAGGAATCTTATCCATGTGTATAAATACCTCATGTGAGAGAACAAAGAAGATGAAGCCAGACTCCTGTCAATGTTGCACAAACTGAAAGATATGAAAATCCATCTAAACATAAGAAAACACTTTTTTTTTTTTTTCTGTGACAGTGACTGAGCACAGGACCAGATTGCCCAGAGAGGCTGTGGAGTCTCCATCCTTGGAGAAAGTCAAAACGCAACTGGTGCTGTGCATCCTGTTCTAGCTGGCCCTGCTTGAGCAGAGAATTGGACTAGAGAATCTCCAGACATCTCTTCCAACCTCAACAATCCTGTGATTCTGCTTTTCAGGGAGATAATAACAGTTTTCAGAGTGTCTGTCAATTCTTTTTCTCAATCTGTATGAGCGCAAAAGATTTCATGTTCTAAAACATCTGTCTAATAGGGGAACATAACATTTTTCCATCACAAAACAACATGAACTATTCTTGAAGACATGATGCGAACCTTCACTGTAGAAAGGCAAAAATAATAGTGTATGTGAAACCAAAATGCCTATATTGCTTACCAAAATGCTATACAGATCAATCTGGACAGAATTAGAACAACTATGCTCTTTGACTGTTTGATTTTTTTTGTATATGAACCTCCAGAAGACTAATTGCTAACAGATATACTCAGAAAAGGAAACTTTATCTTGAAAAGCTACAGTTATCTGTGAGAACAAGTTTCAAATTGTGCATAGTACTTCAGCCTCTGTTTGTTACATTTTCCATAAGTAGCAAACTGAATCAATTATTTTCACTGACAAGATACTATATTTATTGCTTTTTTTTTAAAAAACTGTGCCCTTCTAAAAGCAGAAAGATATTTCTAGTCATGTATTAGCATGAATGACAAAATTGCTGTTTCCAGGCTACAGCATCTTCTGTGTCCTTGTTTTTGTTAATAATAAAAGCAACTAAACATTAACATGCACAAATGTACCACATGGAGAATTATCTCAGCCATTTGAAAATAAAAGTATTAATCTTTCTAACATTTGCCCTTCAAATACCTGTGGAGGAGTCTGCATGACCTTCTCTTGCTGCTAGGACCTTGCAAGAGACAAATATGTGTATCTTTACAGCTGTAGTCCTTATGGCTGTAAGAAAAGAGAACCAAAGGATATTGGAGGAAGGAAGTATAGAGTGTTTACTTGGAGATTAGTGATGCAAAATCTAGACAAAAAGTAAAAAAATGAATGTGATTTCATAGACACTTTTAGGAGTCACATGTGGCATAGAACTTTTTTTCTTTCTGACATCCAAAGGTTTTTGAAAACTTTATCTATAAATACCATAGCTTTCATAATTTTAAAAGGAAAGTTATCTGTGTCCTGGTTTCGGCAGGGATGGGGTTAATTTCCCCAAGGAGCCGGCAGGGGAGGCAGGTATTCCATACCACGTGACCCGTGCCCGGGCTATAAGAGAAGCTAGCTGGGAAGGGGGGAGCAGTCGTCACTCGGGGGCGGGCTGCGGTGGTTCGGGTTCCGTCGGTGCGCGGCAGTACTGTAACTGCGTCTTTATGTCTCTTTATCGGTGTTACTGTTTTTTTCTCTTCCCGTTAGTTGTTCTGTTAAACTGCACCATCTCAACCCATGAGTTTCGCCTTTTTCTGCCGATTTCTCCCATGGCTGTGGGAATTGAGCGAGCGGCCCCTTGGTTCTTTGTTGCTGGCTGAGGCCAAACCATGACAATCTGTCATAATTTTAAATTAAACAGATGATTACTAAATAATTGTATATAGCTACAACAGGATTCAGGATGAGCTGTTCTGTGGGCAGATATCAATATTCCTTTCTTCTTGCCATAACCCTTGGTGCTACACATTTTTCTCTTCCATGTCTAGCTCCTGCTTAGCCCCCAGACTAATGTTTCTGTTTCATGCATAACCACAAGTTTTAGAACTAAAGTGCAGATTAAAAGATACATATTTTGAAATTTATTTATGACTTATAAAGTTTAACTTTATCATTGTTTAATTTCTAAGGAACAAATTATGCCTGGATAACTGGTGGGCATCCTCACCTTCTACCTTGTGTTGATAATGAATCAACACAGAGTTTTTCAACACACTTAGCTTTCTTGTTGTTTACCTGTGATATAGGTCATGCAGTGAAGAAAGTATCGTCTCCTGGTTTCTAAACATGCAGTTGCAGCTCACTCTCTTTTTCATTTTAACCCATGAGTTTTCAAATAATCACAGAACAGTAGGGGTTGGAAAGGAACTTCAGTGACCATCAAGTTCAACAACCCGGCCAAAGCAGGTCCACCTAGAGCAGGTTGGACAGGAACGCATCCAGGCAGGTTTTGAGTATCTCCAGAGAAGGAGACTCCACAACCTCTCTGGGCAGCCTGTTCCAGTGCTTTGTCACCCTCAAAGTAAAGAAGTTTTTCCTCATGTTGAGATAGAATTTCTTGTGTTCCAGTTTGTGCCTCTTGCCCCTTGTGCTGTCACCGTGCACCACTGAAAAGAGTCTGGCCCCATCCTCTTGACACCTGCCCTGTAGATATTTCTAAGTATTGATGATATCCTCTCTCAGTCTTCCCTTCTCCAGGCTAAACAGACCCAGGTTTCTCAGCCTTTCCTCATAAGAGAGATGCTCCATTCCCTTGATCATCTTCATAGCCCTCTGCTGTGACTCTCTCCAGTAGTTCCCTGTCTTTCTTGAACTGGGAAGCCCAGAACTGGACACAGTAGTGCCTCCCAGGATACCATTGGCCTTCTTGGCCACAAGGGCATGTTGGTGGCTCATGGTCAACTTGTTGTCCACCGGGACTCCCAGGCCCTTCTCTGCAGAGCTGCTTTCCAGCAGGTCAACCCCTAAAATGTACCAGTGTGTGGTACTTCCTCCCTAGATGCAGGACCCTACACTTTCCTTTGTTGAACTTCATCAGGTCCCTCTCTGCCCAGCTCCATAGACTGTCCAGGTCTCGCTGTATGGTGGCACAGCCTTCTGGTGTGTCAGCCACTCCACCCAGTTTTGTGTCATCAGCACACTTGCTGAGGGTACACTCTGTCCCCTCATCCAGGTCGTTGATGAATATGTTGAACAAGATTGGGCCCAGTACTGACCCCCTGGGGAACACTGCTAGTTACAGGCCTCCAACTAGACTCTGCACCACTGATCACAACCCTCTGAGCTCTGCCATTCAGCCAGTTCTCAATCTGCCTCACTGTCCACTCATCTAACCCACATTTCCTAAGTTTACCTATGAGGATGTTATGGGAGACAGTGTCAAAAGCCTTGCTAAAATTGATGGGGTAGACAATGTCCACTGCTCTCCCCTCATCCACCCAGTCAGTCATGCCATCATAGAAGGCTAACAGATTGGTCAAGCATAATTTCCCCTTGGTGAATCCATGTTGACCGCTCCCGATAACCTTCTTTTCCTCCACATGCTTAGAGATGACATACAGGATGAGCTGTTCCATCACCTTTCCAGGGATGGAGGTGAAGCTGACTGGCCTGTAGTTTCTCAGGTCCTCCTTCTTGTGCTTTTTGAAGAATGGTGTGACATTAGCTTTTCTCCAGTCCGCAGGCACCTCTCCTGTTCTCCATGACCTTTCAAAGATGATGGAGAGCTGCTTAGCAATAACATCAGCCAGCACTTGTGGGTGCATCCCATCAGAGCCCTTGGATTTGTGGGTGTCAGGTTTGCCTAAATGATCTCTAACCCAATTCTCCTCGATCAAGGGAGAGTCTTCTTTTCTCCAGACTCTCTCTCCTGCTTCCAGGGTCTGGGATTCCTGAGGGCTGATCTTAGCAGTGAAGACAGAAGCAAAGAAGGCATTCAGTAACTCCGCCTTCTCTGCATCCTCCATCACCAGGGCATCTACCTCATTCAGCAGCAGACCCACATTTTCCGTAGTCTTGCTTTTGCTACTGATGTACTTGAAGAAGCCCTTCTTATTGTCCTTGACATCCCTTGCCAGGTTTAATTCCAAGAGGGCCTTAGCTTTCCTTGTTGCATTCCTGCATACTCTGACAACATTCCTATGTTCCTCCCGAGTGCCCAGTCCCTCTTTCCACATTCTGTAAACTTCCTTTTCCATTTGAGTTTTTCCAGAAGCTCCTTGTTCATCCATGAAGGTCCCCTGCCTCCTTTGCTTGATGTCTTACTGATAGGGATGCACCAATCCTGAGCTTGGAGGAAGGGGTACTTGAATATTAACCAGGTCTCTTGCACCACCATCCCTTTTAGAGCCTGTGGGATTCCGCCAGATAGGTCTTTGAAGAGGCCAAAGTCATCTCTCCTGAAGTCCAGGGTTTTAATTCTACTTATTGCCCTGCTTCTTCCACATAAGGTCCTGAACTCCACCATCTCCTGGTCACTGCAGCCAAGGCTCCCCCCAACTTTCATGTCCCAAATGTGCTTTGTTTGTCAGCACAAGGTCCAGTGGCACGCCCCCCCCCTTGTTGTCTCCACCACCTGTGTCAAAAAGTTATCACCAGTGCTCTGCAGAAACCTCCTGGACTGTGTGGGCCTGGCTGTGTTGCCTTTCCAGCAAAGATGAGGTTGGTTGAAGTCCCTCATGAGAACAAGGTGCTGTGACCATGAGGCTACTTGCAGCTGTCTGTAGAAGGCCTCATCAACTTACTTTTCCTGATCCGGTGATCTGTTGTAAACACCCACAACAGTGCCACCCATATTAGCCTGCCCCTTAATTCTTACCCATAAGCTCTCAACACTTTCTTTATCCACCCCTAGGCAGAGCTCGCTACATTCCAGTTGCTCTCTCACGTAGAGAGCAACTCCACCGCCTCACCCTGCCAGCCTGCCTTTCCTAAAAAGTCCATAGCCATCCATGATAGCATTCCAGTCATGCTTGCTATCCCACCATGTCTCTGTAACTGCAGTGAGACCATGGCCCTTTGACCACATACAGAACTCTAGTTCCTCCTGTTGCATGCGTTGGTGCACAGGCATTTCAGAGTACCCCTGAGTATGCAGGTTCCCTTGGAGGGGTGCAAGAGGATCCACCACAGCCATACACACCCTTGAGGCGGTGGCCTTCTGATTCTCATCTTGGGAGTCAGCTAAGGAACATTTATTGCTGCTGTGGTTGGCCTGGCTTATTCTCCAGTTGGATGCGATCGCATGAGCATTGCCATCTTGCACCCCACCCCCCAAGTCCTTCATTTTAAAGCCCACCTCACCAAGCTGGCCAGCCTGCTGCTAAAGATTCTCTTGCCTCTTCTAGACAGGTGGATTCCATCCCTCTCTAACAGGCCATATTCATCAAAGAATGTCCCATTGTCATAAAAACCAAAACCCTCATGATGGCACCAGACACATAGCCAGGAGTTGATATGCATTATCCGTCCATTTCTGGCTGCTCCTTCTTATCTAACTAGTAAGAAGAAGGAAAAGATAACTTAAGCACCAATTTTTTTCACTTGCATCCCCAGGGCTTTATAGCCTTCCTTAATTCTGCCCAGGTTATGGCTTGCAGTGTCATTCATGCCCACATGAAAGAGTAACAGTGGGTAGTAGTCTATACTCCTGACAAGTTGTGGCACCCTCTCAGGCACATCTCAAACCTTAGCTCCCAGAAGTCATGTGACTCCCTGTCAGGACAGCAGATGGGCACCTCAGTGCCCTTTAGCAGAGAGTCACCCACTACTAGCACTCATCATTGTTTTTTACAATATCTACTTTGTGCTGCTGATGCAGTTCGTCCTGGCAGACTTTGCTCCTGAGTGTCTATAGCTGTTAAAGCTTCATACCTGGTTTTGGTTGTGATGCAGAAGGGTGGGGACTGAGGCAGTCCTGCTTTTTTGGGTCCCCAGGGTCCCAGGTGCCTCATTCTCAGTAGTATCTGCTACAGGAACATGGTTAGGAAGCCACCTATCTATCTCTGTCTTGGCCCCTCTGATACTGCGTAACCTTTTAACCATTTCTTGCAACTTGGCCACCTGATGTAAAAGATCATTGACCTGTGTACATCGTGTGCAAGTACTTATCTTTATGCCAGGAGAAGGAGAAGGGTCTGGGCACTCACTGCAACCTACCACCTGTACTGAAGTCTCCCTCCTTACCAGTTCCATCTGTGTGGATGCATCAGACATCTGAGGGACTTTCTGTGTAGGAGCACTGGTTTTAGCTCTAAAGTGAGTGCCCACCATTTTGGCAGAGACCTTGAGCAGTTCCCTGGGCTGTGGACCAAAAGGCAGGTTGCAGGGCCCTTCCTGCATGCTGTTCCATGCAAACTACCCCTCAAACTGCCATGCCACTCCCTGACTGAACTGCCACACCCTGTTTACCCACCCTATTTGCAGTGTTCCTTGGATCGTGCTCCCTAGGGTCATTTAAATCTCCCATGGTTGTTTTCAGTAGCAACCACACCACCAGGTCAGCCTCGCTTGCGAGTGCTGCCGGCTCCTGGCAGGGCTCTCTGCGCTTACTTGGGTTTCCCTGGCTCCAGGAATCCCCGTCTGCCTCAATCTAGCACCCAGCTGTGGAACTTACCGTTGCTGCTGCTGCATTCCTCGCCGACTGAGAGGTTTGTTGCAACTCTTCCCCTAAACCACTCATCATAAAACAGCAGCTAAGCCATAGTCAATCTAACACATTTTCACTGGAACCCATTTCTTTCCAACCAAAGCTTCATAATGTTAGCACTAATGGCTCTCCCATCTCATATCTGAGCATAAGTTTTTTTGAACTTCCCCTTACTGTTGTAGAAGCTCCCAACATGATTAAGTATCCAGTAATGCTTTCTTGTGCTACAGTGATGAGATTATTTCAGTACAAGAATAGCTATAAATCATGTAGTCAGTATCATTCCAGAGTCAACTCAAGGAATTATATAATTTCACCAATTCAAAAACCTTTAGGACAGCAAAATTATTTTTTACAGTACCAGCACAGAAGGTTTCAGGAGAGGAGAGAGGAGGCAAGAAAGGCTAAGGAAAGTCAATAATGAGGCTGTGGCACAAAGATGACATAAGGAGAGGCTTGAGGATGAAGCAGAAGTGGTCTTCCTCCTACCCTGCCTTTTCCTCTGGAGTCCTGTTACTCTCTTTAGCTTCTAGTGTGCAAGACATCCTACCTCTCCTCTTCCACTTCCACAAGCTGGATATGATGTCAGAGCCATCATAGCAATTTATGCTATGCATATGCATCATATGCAATTTATGCAGCTACTAAGAGGAAAAGGAAGCAGATGCAGCTGAAGAGGGCAGGAGGGTATTCTCCAAAGCTGCTGCTCAAAGGGCTAATCTCTGAAGTAAGAACTGTCTCCTGTACATATCTCAGCCCTTCACTCAACAGCAAACCTGCCAGCAGCAGGACTAATCATTTCAGGCTCAACCATCTCTTCAGCAGCAGGGTATGGCCATGTTATTCTCCAGGTAGCTATGTTGGTAAATGTCTATCCATAGGACTTACATGAAATTTCCATACAGTGGAATATTTCTTAATGTGACACAAACAATTGTACAGCAAAATCTAGGTTTTACTTTTGATGATGGAGCAATGCTCCCTCTGTATAGCTGTACCATATAGTGCAAAACCCTGAGATGATTTCAGGAAAATAACAGCCCATGCACCTACTATCCACTGTCAGCAGAGTCAGCTAGTTTTGCTTTGGGGAATGAAGGAGGCAGTGAGGCAGAGTCCTGAAAGCTCAAATTATGCTCTGAGCTTCTGCCAACTACTAATAAAGGTCAAGGTAAAAATGACAAGAATGTGACTAAAACAATGTTGTTGCATTTTTACTCCTCCTTTACACACTGAGAAGAAAAAAGATGTCTTTATAAATCTACCGGTTACTAGAAATCAGGATGAAGATTCCACAAAATTGTGACATTGTCTTTAAATACAATTTCTCTTCAAGCTTCCAAGCCTTTTAGAATCATATCAGTATTTCTCTTCAATTAGGGGAGTGAAAAGTGTACTTTTTAAAGGAAAAGCTAGATCCTCAATTGTTATGGACTCTAGAATTCACAGATTTAAAATATCAGCTAACCTGCCACATTCAAGAGTTCATAGTAGTTTCTGTAGGCATGCCATTAGCTGCGATACTCAGCAGTTTAGACAATCATAGTTTTCAGTCACATTTATTTTTAGAATCCTACACCAACAATATAGTGCAGCAAAAATCTTTTGATTCTCTTTCAGAGCTTCTGTTTGGCTTGTGTCCTTTCAGATGCTTGCAACATCCCCAAGATGGCACTATGCCATAGAGATATCAAGAGAGAGGACACTGAAGTTAAAATTAAATTATGGAAAATAACTACATTTTGTTGTGTTGATAAAAATAAATTGAATATGCATATTTAAACAAGGGCATATATGCATATTTAAACAAGAGTTGGTGCTGTTCAGCCTGGAGAAGAGTTTTCAAAAAATCACAGAACAGTAGGGGTTGGAGTGGACCTTCAGTGATCATCAAGTTCAACAACCTGGCCAAAGCAGGTTCACCTAGAGCAGGTTGGACAGGAACGCATCCAGGCAGGTTTTTTTTCTCTCCAGAGGAGACTCCACAGCCTCTCTAGGCAGCCTGTTCCAGTGCTCTGTCACCCTCAAAGTAAAGAAGTTTTTCCTCATGTTGAGACAGAATTTCCCGTGTTCCACCACTGAAAAGACAGCCGTCCTTTAGATATTTATGAGTATTGATGATATCCTCTCTCAGTCTTCCCTTCTCCAGGCTAAACAGACCCAGGTTTCTCAGCCTTTCCACATAAGAGAGATGCTCCATTCCCTTGATCATCTTTGTAGCTCTCCACTGGACTCTCTCCAGTAGTGTTTTCCTACAAACTGCTGAGATATCTGCCCTTACCACCACCACCTGTCTTTCTTTGACCATGACATCTGTAGCTTCATATACAAAAAGGCAGGAGAAGACTGACTGACTCCTCTTTGCCTATGAGTAGCAAATATGCCCTCATGCAGGTCTAAGGCAGCTGGTGCACAGTCAGTGGAGAAAACATAGCTGAGTTGCCCTGGCTGGCAGCACATTCATCTCAGGCACAGTGACCATGACAGTTGTCCCAACAGACATAACTCCAGGACTACCAACATACAGCCCTCCTCAAGGCACAGCAGGTCCGGCTCCTCCCTTACAAAAAAAAAAAAAAAAAAAAAA